>JACYXH010000113.1:490000-582500 GCA_026745465.1 Lota lota | reverse complement strand
AAATGGCGCCTGGTTAAATATGGTGCGGTTGATGCTAGAGATAACCCCCAAAAAGCTCATCATGGACTCTCGGGCCCAAAAGAAAAGCATTTAAAAAATGCTTTTAAACTTGCTCCCGAGTTTACAAAAGGAAAGCATTGCAGTAACAGCAGGACTGGCACACCTGGCGCACCTTGTGTAATCTAGGAACCGGGGGGTCCGATATTATCAACCTGCATATCAGCACCTGCGGCAATAATGATTGTTTTAACGGTTGATTAATCCATGGTTAGTGTGACACAGTGACACACCTGCACACTCAGAGGCACACTGTGTGCAAATTGCACATCGGACCATTTTAGTTCCCACAGGAAAAAAAAAGAACTTTATTTGTTTATTGTATTTGTTTGCACATTTGATAGAGCAGAACACAGGGCTGACCACAGTTATGTTTGTTCCAAGTCGTCTGAATTGACTTCATGACTTCCCTTGACCAATCACAACAGAGCGAGGAGGGGACCATCCGGGGGGGGGGGGGGGGGGGGGGGGTTCCTGCCACGCGGCCGGTGACGTGCCAAAAACAGCTGTACCACTTAGACTATGATGTTTACACAAGGACCCCCCGTGTGTGTGTGTGTGTGTGTGTGTGTGTGTGTGTGTGTGTGTGTGTGTGTGTGTGTGTGTGTGTGTGTGTGTGTGTGTGTGTGTGTGTGTGTGTGTGTGTGTGTGTGTGTGTGTGTGTGTCGTGTCTATAGTGTATAGTGTAGCGTGTCAACTTCTGCTTATTTGAGACAGGAAAATGTACTGCTTTTAAATTGGACTAAATCTGCTCATTTTTTCTCATCTTTCATTTCCGAAAGCACAAAAGAAAGGGGAAAACGTTCACCCAGCTGAAAAACAGGAACAACATTCAAATCAGACACCGCCTTCCTGCGAGCGCAGCGGCGGTGGAGACGCACGCTGAGCTGCCAGCAGAGGACCAGCGGTGGAGACGCACGCTGAGCTGCCAGCAGAGGACCAGCGGTGGAGACGCACGCTGAGCTGCGAGCAGAGGACCAGCGGTGTAGACGCACGCTGAGCTGCCAGTAGAGGACCAGCGGTGGAGACGCACGCTGAGCTGCCAGTAGAGGACCAGCGGTGTAGACGCACGCTGAGCTGCCAGTAGAGGACCAGCGGTGTAGACGCACGCTGAGCTGCCAGCAGAGGACCAGCGGTGTAGACGCACGCTGAGCTGCCAGCAGAGGACCAGCGGTGTAGACGCACGCTGAGCTGCCAGCAGAGGACCAGCGGTGGAGACGCACGCTGAGCTGCCAGCAGAGGACCAGCGGTGGAGACGCACGCTGAGCTGCCAGCAGAGGACCAGCGGTGTAGACGCACGCTGAGCTGCCAGCAGAGGACCAGCGGTGGAGACGCACGCTGAGCTGCCAGCAGAGGACCAGCGGTGTAGAAAAGGACCAGTGGCGGGTTTAGGGTTCTATCTGGAGGAGCAGCACACGACGTGATCTGTGTTGCAACAGAGCTGCAGAACCCCGGCGCGCGCAGAAGAGGTGCAGGCGAGCGCCTCCGGCGTCAAGAGGACAGACACTTGTCTGCGGTGTTTGAGGTCAGCACTGATGAGCGGTGACTTGGCATTTGAGGCCCCGTGTACAACTGTAGCAACGCTAGTGCTACACACCGCCGAGGTGGCGTGTACAACTGTAGCAACGCTAGTGCTACACACCGCCGAGGTGGCGTGTACAACTGTAGCAACGCTAGTGCTACACACCGCCGAGGTGGCGTGTACAACTGTAGCAACGCTAGTGCTACACACCGCCGAGGTGGCGTGTACAACTGTAGCAACGCTAGTGCTACACACCGCCGAGGTGGCGTGTACAACTGTAGCAACGCTAGTGCTACACACCGCCGAGGTGGCGTGTACAACTGTAGCAACGCTAGTGCTACACACCGCCGAGGTGGCGTGTACAACTGTAGCAACGCTAGTGCTACACACCGCCGAGGTGGCGTGTACAACTGTAGCAACGCTAGTGCTACACACCGCCGAGGTGGCGTGTACAACTGTAGCAACGCTAGTGCTACACATCGCCGAGGCGGCGTGTACAACTGTAGCAACGCTAGTGCTACACACCGCCGAGGCGGCGTGTACAACTGTAGCAACGCTAGTGCTACACACCGCCGAGGCGGCGTGTACAACTGTAGCAACGCTAGTGCTACACACCGCCGAGGCGGCGTGTACAACTGTAGCAACGCTAGTGCTACACACCGCCGAGGCGGCGTGTACAACTGTAGCAACGCTAGTGCTACACACCGCCGAGGCGGCGTGTACAACTGTAGCAACGCTAGTGCTACACACCGCCGAGGCGGCGTGTACAACTGTAGCAACGCTAGTGCTACACACCGCCGAGGCGGCGTGTACAACTGTAGCAACGCTAGTGCTACACACCGCCGAGGCGGCGTGTACAACTGTAGCAACGCTAGTGCTACACACCGCCGAGGTGGCGTGTACAACTGTAGCAACGCTAGTGCTACACACCGCCGAGGTGGCGTGTACAACTGTAGCAACGCTAGTGCTACACACCGCCGAGGTGGCTGCAGGCCAGCGCTCCCGCCGTCAGCGGACAGACACTTGTGTCGTCGATGCCGCGGTGTTTGGGGTCAGCGCTGATAAAGTACACACGTAAAACCAGGCGAGGGAAAACCGAGACAATCGTTGTGTATTACTTTTTTGGAGGGAGGAAGGGCGGCTTGTGGCTCGGACCCACCAGGGTTTGTGAATCAGACTTGCAGACGACGTACGCCTGAAGCACGTGACAGCGGTGCGAGGGTGCGACTAACCGTGCAGAGTGGTGACTTCAAAGCTTGTGGCGCTGCTCCCTACAGGCCGACGTGTGCGTGCAGGAAGCGTCTCACACGGCCAACAGTGCGTGCCGAGCGTGTGGTTTACAGGCCATGTGGTGCCAGGGCCTGTGAGCGTCGCACACCCTCTGCAACGTCTGCCTGTTGCCAACAAGTCTGCGGCCAGCGGTTTGGAAATAAAGAGAAAAACTACAATTTCTTCCCTTTCTATGGACATGTCCGCTCGGTCAATTGCTGGACAGATGGATGGTGTAAATACACCTTGGCTTAAGCAGGCACAGGTTGGAGGATTAGTGGTTATTTTGTATTGCATGTGGTTTGTCTCTGCAAAAGGGTTTAGTCCTTCTTCTTCCTCAAGCTTACTGAAGACGCCACGAAACGTACCCGTCACACAATTAATGATGATGACATTTACTAACCAATGCAGCCTTCTTTACACCAGAGATGTGTTTGCATCCCTCATGCCAGGCTTTTGACCTTCAGCCAAAGGCATCAACACGTTTACGCTCCCCCCCCCATATAAACACTAAAGGTCTGCTACCCACGAGGTGACAAACCCCCCGATAATGAGTCTGCCGACGCGTCGGGGGGAGAGAGGGGGCTAAGTGAGCTGAAGTCGGCTCTGATTGTACCGTAGCGTTGGTGGGGTCAAAAGCAGCCCCCCTTAGAGCCGGGAGGGCCAAGACTTTGTCAAACTGGTTTGATATGATCGGGCCGGCTCGCGCTGGCTGGGGGGGGGCCAGACTGTCTGGTGACAGCCAAAGGGAAGAAACTAACAGCCAGTTCCTCGTGAAAGATGACTCAGAAATCTGGATTTAAACGATGCTGGACTGCGAGAGGCGTTGCCTCTACAGGCTTGAGAACAAAAGAGCACACTTGCTTGGGCTTCAGTTGTACTTTTTGCACACGATCACAGCCTCTAATGTGGGCGCGAGGTGTACGTACCCGGTGTGTTCGCCACCAACACAGCGCATTTGTACGTGGTATCCAAGAGCAACATCAAAGTAGGCAAATGGCTGCACTACACAGTCACATGCCCTTCCACCATCGCCGCCAGGTGATCAAGGCCAAACCCTATAGTCAGTCACCAGTATGCTAATATTGGGCTCAGTGAGCCATGCACCCTATTCAAATCTCTCGTTCACGGACCTATATGCACGTCGACAACTACGGGTGACCGATTATAGATACAGTGACGTCGTCGAAGCAGGTGAACAACATTAACCCTAATGACTTTGGCCAGTGGGGCGTGGACACGTGTCACCGAGGGAGTGTTTACGGTGATCTGGAAGGCTTCGATTGGAAGAAAACCGATGCAAAACAAGACAGCTTCTCTGGCTTAAGGAAGCACAAGCACAAGGAAGCACACATTAACAAAGACCCCTATGTGCATGTATCTGCAAGTCAGCACACGCACACACCCACGCAACAATGGCCTCAAACATGCCTTTTAAAGAATACGTACATGTCCACGTCTCTATGCGTGCACACATCTCCAGGCTTCTACAGACACCTTGGACCGTTTCCTAGATATTCTACCAAGGGTTATCCACCCTTGACTTTGGACATGTTTTTAGGTCACCCGGTTAGCTTGACGCACACCGCTCGACAGATGGTTTAAAGCTCACCACAGCCACCACTGGGAACACACAAGGCAGCCAATCAGATTCAACGACCCTGTGACAGCTGGGCTGGAAGTCAACACAAGGTGTGGCCGGTTTGGTGCACGTGCATGCGTAGAATCCAAAACGTTTCCCTTTCAAACCAAGTAATAACCTGTTCACGTCAAGGCTAAACTGCCGCAAATGTGCAGGTAAAGTGGTGGCTCTTAACTTGTAACTTGGGTTTGTTGGTTAAAAAATAAATAATGATGTGCAGGGTGCGTCGTCAATGCGACTACTTTGCATTTCTTGCTTGCTTGGCTTCTAGAAGGAAAGGCCTATACATAGTGGGTGTATTGCCTTACTGCGTCAAGGTCCTCATTGTTCAAGTTCACTGTGCAAGTTTGTAACAAGGTGGTGGGACACTTAACATTACACTCATTGAATTAGTGCTGTGATGTACGCGCATAATGAAATATGTACATTTAAATGTGTGTTGTGTTGTTAACAGTAGTTTATAATCGGAGGTGACCCATAAAGACGCTTGGGTCACGGGGAGACAGCAAATTTCTCTTTTGGGTCTCGAGGTGAAAAGGTTTGGGACGCCCTGGTCCAGAAGGGCACACAATGTCAGGAAAGGTATCTTCTAATGCATGGCAGCATTTCCAAACCCTACGGTACGGTATAAGCTAAAACCACACGTAATCAAAGCAGAGCTTCCTTTCTCCAGAGAGCGGCCACTGATGCATTTCATTGACGTATAATGTTTACTACGGTATATTATACTAGCCTTTATTATAGCACATTAGGCTGATAGTAGCCTATATGCACATTGTCGTCATATTGTGAAGTTAATTTGATTGTTGAGGCGGTCGGTCCTTTAGCAGAGACTACGCAAACATTACACATCACTGAGCTACAAATATTAGACAATACATCGCGTATGATTTGACGATGGGTCGACGATGGGTCTGACGAATCGAAGGAAACTGTGACACATCTGAGGCGTGGACACCCTTTACAATAACAGACTTCAAACAAAGACTACATGCCATCATCTCATATACACAATAACCGAAACCTAAGTTTAAGCCCAGGCACAATATAACCAAGAACGCTTCTTTAGAACCACTTTTTACTTCCATGAAAAGGTGGAGTATGTTTAAAAGCATGACTTACCTTTTGTGGTGATATGAATTTATGTCTGGCTCTGCCTGTAAAACAGAAGAACAATGTCAAGGGACAGCACACACACACACACACACACACACACACACACACACACACACACACACACACACACACACACACACACACACACACACACACACACACACACACACACACACACACACACACACACACACAGGAAAGGAAGAACTAGGAACTTCTTAGTTCATCTGAGATTGTACTCTTTAAAACCACAGATGCATTTATGGGTAGTTCCAACGGCTTCTCATTATCATATCTGAAGGAAACACACACAAACGCGATGACACCCCAGTAAATAACGTTATCATCATTTATCCTTATTCGAGACCTACATGGCTGTGTGTCTGTGTGCACAGACAGACACACATCATCTCGTCTACATAATAACTGAAACCTAAAGACCCAGGCCACCCACCTACCTTTTTGTTTCATTACGGGCTAACCTATACCTCTTGTGACTGCACATGAAGATCAATGGCAGCTTGAACAAAAACCTGAACCTTCATAAATAATCGAAGAACTGGTGGCTGTGGAGCCATGGGAACCCACAGTCCATATGGGTCGAGCAACTTACTACACATAGAACAGACTCAGGCCCAATAGAACAGACTCAGGCCCAATCAAAGAAACAAATAAAACAGACTCAGGCTCAATCAAAGAAACGCACACACACACACACACACACACACACACACACACACACACACACACACGCGCGCCACTTTCATAATTACAAATCGGAAGGCTTTTAAAAGCCAGCTAAAGCCAGCTTTTTAACATGTTTCCCTTTTTTTTAAAAAGGGGGAAAACATCCTGCTTTTGTGAGGTGGTGCAGTGTCCGCGACCCATAACGCCCATACCTTTGCTTCCCCTCACAGTAAAACGCTCTCAGTAAGCAACATGGCAGGACATGTAGTAAACACAGATATGGAAAGACAAGGCCAGCAGAGACAGAAAGGCTGGCTGTACAGTGGGATACAAATCTGGACTTCACCCCCACTGATATGAACGGGTGAGAGGACATGCTACAGATAGGGGGGGGTTCTATCCTCTTGTGTGGGTGTGCGTGCGTGTGCGTGAGTGTGTGTACAGAGCTCATCTTACCTGAAGGAGGCCTTCATCACCAAAGTGAAACACCTCTAGGATGGTGTCTGTCTGGATAAAAGCTGTGGAGGACAACAACAGCAACACGGTGCACGTCATTAAAACCAAGTGCAAATGCGTCTGTGGTGAGAAACGTCATTATTGCAAACCGCTGGTTTATGTAGCCGGCAGAAAACAAACGCTGGAAGGGATAACGTTACACAACAACAAACAGACACCGGTCATCCTTGCAGTGGCAGCATCCACATCTTGCATGCATTTAATAAAAGCATTGCAGATAGAAGACCTCTCGTATATGGATAGTAGTATACAGACCAGCGTGGGGTGAGCTCGTCTTGTTAACTACACCACTGGCAAGAAGCGAGAAGGCAGACAAGCATAGCTACGGGTATTTCGTTATCGTCCGAGCGATTATAAACACGCGCGTTGGGCGTCGTACTATTCGCCAACAATCAGTATAGTGTGTCACTATTAATAACTTCCTAAAGAGCCGAGGCGGACCGGGACTTGACATCATAAACACCAGCACGACCCTCTTGGTCCCCAGTAGTACAGGAGGACACCGTTCATGCCCCCACTGTGTTAGCCACACGACCATAACCAAAATAAGGGGGGTTTCCTTCCGACTGGCTCACACACACAACATTTTAAGTACAGGGCAAGGGCGGCTTGTGTATTCAACGAGCAGGTGTGCTTGACAGCTGAGCCGTTGCTTTACGAGCCAGAAAACGTAGTTATTTGGAGGAGGTGGGCTAGCCAGCTCCGCTAACTGTCCTGTCATGTAGTGGAGGAGACCTCCACTACATTACAGCTAGCTGACGCTAACTAGCGAGCTACAGCGGCAGGGTGTACCACCACTAAGCCGAGCAAGGGTTCCTGCTCAAGGTCGTTTTCCTTAACACACATTAGACGCCTTGACGTGATTATAATAGTCGGCTACGGGGTGGGGGTGGAGCGAGCGCTAACGTTAGCTCCCGGTGTGTTGTATTTACTGGCATTAAACGCAACACGGCTAGGCTAACTTCCTCACGGACGCTAACGGCTACACACATACACACACACACACACACACACACACACAGTTCAAGTTGAGCGACAAACGGTATGCCGCGGTGCTTATTCCACAAACCTTGCTTGTTTGCCTGAGCCATTTGAAAAATCGCGACTAAAAATATCCGAGAGAATAAGACGCACGTCCATCTCGCTCTGGCAAAGTTTGAGAAACTCGAAAATCTTTCAGCTTGCGCCATTCTTGTATACGCGCTCGCTCTCTCTGACAGGGACTGAATGGTATCTCCGGGCGTCGCGTGTTCCTCCCCAAACATCAGCGCGAGGCGGAACGACAGTGACACGCAGCGTCTCTGTGGACGTGTTCGGGCAGCGCAGCACAAGCGCTGAGGAATTCAACCCCATATTTTTTTTTCTTTTTTCTATTTTCTTTTTTCTTCTTTTTTTGCTTGTTTCGCGCAGCTCAAAAAAAAGAAGAAAAAAAAGAAGAAAAAGAAATTAATTGTTTGCGAGTTAGAATGGACGAGTAGGACGTTTGAGCCGAGTGCTCACCTTATATAATTGGTCTTTGGAGGAATTTCTAATTACCCTAATTATATAATTACACTGTTATAGTAGTGCCGCACTTTAGATGTTTTCTATTCAGTTTTTCTATTATTTGTTCGCAGTAAATATAATGACTTTGGAAGCACATTGTTGTGACCTCTACAATTAAGAATTAATTTTGCTTTTGTACAAACAAACTCAACACGCCAACAATTATCCTACGTGCAGTTAACCATTGTAAATGCTCGTGCACAATTAGCTCCACCGCTGAGAAACGGGTCGGTCTGCAGAGGGCAGTAGAGGCAAATCTAAATTAAAACGAGAGATTAACGTTAACGCGTTAAATGCACACAAATGGATCCACCATTTACACCCCCGTGAAATCCTTCTCACTCATAGCGCGCTACTACGCGATCGATTTGTCGAAGTCGCTGGTGGTGGTGGGGGTAGGGGTGTGGGAGGGGGGGGGGGGGGGGGGGGGGGGGGGGGGGGTCGAGAAACACCCATGAGCCCGTGGGGATTCAAGTCAACCGCACGTTGTGCAGAAGGTCTAATGAATTTAATTGCCCTTGGCTCGCTCGTCAGCTCGTCAGCGCCGCTGGGAGCGGAATGCAATTGTAATGCATGAATAAGAAACGACGCCTGCAGGAAAGCTCAAATGCAGTTTGCACGCGTCGTGTAGTTCAGTTCACGGAAATGGAGACTTGATGCCCAAGTGAAAACCATATCCCTCACACGATAATGCACTGTTTGTAAAAACAAAAACAAAAAAAGAATAAAGGAAATTCATTCAGACTGACTTTCAGTGAAATAGAGGTAGGCCTGTTTCACATTTCAACCATGAAGGTAGTTTATACAGGTCTGCTCTACACTGCACTACAGCCAGCGAAAAACATTTTGAACCCAGACGGGGTTTACATAAGAGATTTCTGTTGTTGTGGTTTACGTCTGGTAAAAATGTTTGCATTTTATACGTGTTTATCTCCACTGTGTATAAAAGTATAAAATAAACAAAACAAGTTAGTTGTCTAATTTGGAATAGTTGTCACACCTTTTTACTCAAAGGTGCACCACTGGATATCAGGAGTGCCTGCGCCAGACAACGTGCACCCAGTGACTAATCAACAAGGTACATCCAGGTTGCCAATTATCGAGGCCCTTGGGGGAGCCGGCAATCTGCGTAGGGGCAAAAACCCACGGCACAATCAAGTGAGTCATATGAAGTGACTGAAGAGCAATGAGAGCACGGTTGTTTTGATGATGCGCGATGCTGTCTAACAAAGGTTGCTTTAAAGGGCCAAACAACTAAATTAAAAACAAACAAAACGAGTGTGACTGTGAATCCCAAAATACCAAAAGTAATTGAGGTAGAAACGCTTCTACGAATATAGGCCCAATTGCTTCAGATGAGGAAACACTCCCAAAACGTTATTGATTTGTTCAATTGCACATAATGAAGTGTTGAAATACTTCCTGGTATTTGGCAACACGACACAACAACTAGCAGAGAGCTCCTCCCACACGATCAATCATGGCTGCACCTGACCTTGCACAGGAACAGCATCAGAAGATTATGGACAATCTCATTTGTGGCACCTAATCTCCCCATGCCGTCTGCCCGAAGACTTCGTGGTATCCCCACCAACGTTATAGACATTAACATTGATTAAATACACGAAAATGCAATTTTCTATCCTGCATTTGTATTGCTTGTTTGTAAGATATACCATCCATCAAATAAGCTTATCGATGTCCAATAAAATGCATAATAAATAATATAATGAATGAAACTGTATTTTCTTATATTCGTTTTAGAAATGCCCCTGTTAGGCCACAGAAGTTATTCTCAGAAACCACTCTAACAGTGGTTTGGTCCAGCTAGCATGCCTTTCGCTTTCAGCAAACAATCTGCGCTAGCTAGCTTTAAGCTCTTGTTTAGACCCAGGGGCCCCGTGAACGCAGAAGCCTTAGCAGAGCTCAGGGAAGCACACAAGACCCTGATTTGAGATTAGCAGCTTTTCGTTTATTTATTTTACCGCTTGCTGAAAGGATTTCCCGTGTGTTTTCCTCGGAGCCCAACTGTCTCGTTTTAGCTAGCAAGTGGCTAAGAGGATTGTGCGTCCCAGAGCATTGAGCCATGTTTGACTACAACAGAAAAAGTGTCCAACCAGTAAAACCAGTAACCAGTAAAAAAAGATAAATGGAGGGTAGGGTGTATTGTTATCTTTAGTAAAAGAAAAAATATGTCTACAATTATAATTTATAAGTAATATTAATTACAATAATCACTATACAGAGCATACGTTATTTATATAATGTTTAATTGTCATATGGTATAAAGGTTACTTTGGTTAAACGTTATCACATTGTTAATAAGACATGCTGTAACGATATTACAACACAATATTTTATTCAATAAGGTCCGCATCAAACATTAGACTATTACCCATGCCTGAAGAATGTCAACATTTAGAATCGCTATTATTTCTAAAGTGTAGGCTACGGGAAGAGACATAAGGCAGGCAGCTGTCCCGTCTCTCCTAAACATAGCGCATATCTCCATTAATGGGAAGTCTGTTCTTGTACCTTTCGCTGTAAAACCAAAACAGTGAACAAAATTTGAACTGCAAAATAAAAAAAAATATGGATCATTTAGCATCGAACATTTGGCCTAAATACTCAATTTAAAGGACAAACAATAGAAAAAAATATTCTAAATAATTATTAATAAAAAAACGGTCAATCAACTTTTTAGTAGTCTGCATATACAATGTATTATGGTTTAAATGCGTCAACAATAACAAATAATACTACTTATTGGAGACTTTGACTTATTTAATAAAGTAGAACAACTTTTTTTTCTAGGACTGGTATATGCAAAAGCAAACTGTCGATGAGTTGTCGCATTGTCAAGATCAGTATTCCACAGGTTGCGCAGACGCTCTCGTCTCCTCCTTCCCATGACGGCGCAGAAACCGCGAGAAGAACGAGAAGAACGTGCGCGTGCGACGGACGCGGCGCGGGGAGCTGTCCGGCGAACTGGGTTCTGAACCGCGAGACGTGACGCCTTTTGGGGCCATATGATAGGATGACGTTTGGAATGGAAAACAGCGGCGCGGATATTCACGCTTTTTATTATCCGTGGATTTGGTTGACGACGAAGTAGGTGAAGGACGTGATGGGACAAAACATGGAGTTAAATCACAGTTGAAGGTGACCGTTTTGTATTGTTCATGTGTTTGTTTGTTTTCTGTTGAACTTTAGTCATAGCTTCTGTTCAGATAAATGCATGTAGCACACTAAGGTCAAATGCATTGCGTAAGTGTACGTTTTGCAGAGTCTGTTGTTGATCTCTTAACGCTATGAGATCAACAAGTAGGCCACAACTACCGATTTGAAATTCTAATTTTAGCCCACGTAATCTGGGAAATGGGATTATTTTCTCAAAGAGTAACAGTAGGTAGGCCTAATAGGACTAAATGCAGTGCATCTATCTATCTCTCTACATATCTACCTATATATCTATCTATCAGTCTATCTATCAATGAAAACATTAACACTTCTAATTAAAACAAATTAATTAAATGGCTGATTTTGTCCCCATCATTTTTCAAAGGATAATTTGTGGAAATTACTGTATTATAAATAGCCTGCGCAAATAAATATTAACAAAAAATGGGAACACTTTGAGAAAGGTTTTATCTGCACAGTAAGAAAACATACAATGCAATGTTTAGAAGCTATTTCTTAGACTATTCCCTTTAGATGCGCCATAATGTCCTTTCTTTCTTGCCGTAATCATAAATAAACGGACCTGATCGATTCCCCATTACATAATCTAAAAGCGTGTGTTTACGACTGTTAAAAACAACGTAATCTGATCCTTATGCCCCCCCCCCCCACCCCCCCCCCCCCCCCCCCCCCCCCCCCCCCCCCCCCCCACTTTACAACGCAAAGTGACGCCTAGTTTGTGTTTATTGGTAACAAGGTCTAGAATTATAAGAATTAAACGGGCTGAATGGAAAATAATATTTGAGTATCGATTTGGTGACGCTACTGTATGAGTTGCTTGGAATATGATAACATCACAATAATAACCCCAGGAAGTGAACTTAGGTTGATGAGGTCATGCTTATGCACACAGCCGTAAGCACACAGCATGTAAACCAACCGATTAGGTTCAAGCTCTATGGCATTGCACTGGGTTATTTACAGCATGGCTATATATCGCATTTCTGGGAGTGATCAATCACTCCGTCATGTCAACATAGGTTACACAAAGATGCTGTAGGTAAGATTCAAGATTACTTTTTGTGTCTTATGTTTGTGTCTCTATCTCTTCCCTGATTGATTCAGGGATCCATCTTGCCTGTCAATCACAGGTGGTTGACAGTGATTGACAGGCAACACTTTGAACCGCGGAGAAACGTAGAGGGAGGGAGGGAGCAGAGAAGGAGGGGAGGATTCTTGGGTTGTTCAGTTTCAAAGTCATGCTCTCTTCTGCTCTTCTCTGCTTGCTCTCTCTCGCTCTCTCTCTCTCTCTCTCTCTCTCTCTCTCTCTCAACAACGCTCAAATCCTACCTACTGCAGCTTTAATATGCTGCCTTAGTTAGAGTCCTGATTACATGGAATGGCCAATCCACTGTAATTATAAAACTTGCAATAAAATCATGCAGGTTCCCCCCCCCCCCCCCCCCACACACACACACACACACACAACCAGCTAGGGTTTAGAACCAAGATGGAACCAAGATGGCTCCTCCCCCCCCATGGCAGAGTAACCCCACCCCCTCCCTTACCTGTCAGCAGCGTGCAGCCTACATAGCACGCAGCGGAGGGGAGGAATCGGCTGGGAGACGAGCTGCAGCCATGGCGACGGTGTGCACGGAGCGATCTTCCTTCCCGGGTGTCGGAGGGGAGATCAACGACCACCACAGCAGGTGGGTTCCACACAGTGCAGAAGATAGGAAGAAGATTCCCAGGTTGCCACCAGCCAATGGCTGATTCGACCGTTTAGGGGTAAAAACCAATCCAGGGTTACATGCGCAAACAATTGCTTGGCTGGTGGATTTTGCCGCTCTGTCAGGTAAAAAGACACAATTCACAAAAACAAATTTTAGACCCTTGACGTATTTATGCAATGCTTCTGTCTGACTGGCCGAAAATGGTGGCAGGTGATGTCAGCACATCTACTTGACGTTTCCTCCTCCCCACCCTCCAGGCCAAGAGAAGATGGAGGTCTGCCAGCTTTCCCAGAAACCAGAGCCACGTCCAGGTGAGGAGGACATTTTGAGAGAACGCGTGACTAATAGCCTTAGCCGAGCTCTCACCTTTAGCAGCTCTCTGTCATGTTAGCAGCAGGCAGACGAGTCCACTGGCCGCTGTGTACAGGGGAAGATAAGCCAAAGAAACACCTAACACACGATTAAAACAAGTTGTAGTCCCAAATTGTTTTGTTTCACCCAAACTATGATCAATTCACGTTTTCCTTAACGGATGAACTGTCCAGACTCTACAGGCTGATGCACTACGCGCTCACCTGGGGCCGAGACATCAGCGTGGCCCCCGCTGACTCCACCGTGGGGAGCCACTCTGCCTTCCGGCGTGCCTGGCGTTCCGAGAGCACCTCGTCCCCCAGGAACGCCGACGGGAGGGAGTGAGTATGGAAGTCAGGATTCCCGGCGCGGTGGTCTGAGGGCCCACATGGACGTCGCTAGATGGGGTCTGAGGGCCGCTAGATGATTGATAGAACGGGAATACCGTTTGGGAACGTTGGGAATGTGTACAGAATATGTGACTGCGCAGAAAACAAAATCACCACACGGTCGTCGACAGGAGGTTCACGGACTCCTCAAATGCATTGCTTCGATTCATTAAATTCGAGACAAAGATTCGAGGCCAGACCCGTAGCGATCCTATTGGCTGCCCCATTTTCCAGAAAGCTCTTCTAACAGTCAACATGTTAAATTCACAGGAGACCGTTTCTAAAGTCCCGTGGAAATTCTTTGAATCTCCACGTGGCCGCCATACGACTGCCCTGTTGAAAACCACAGGCTGACCATGGCGCCTTATTCCCTTGTGTTTCTCCAGCAATGCCCAGTGGCCCCTGGCCGCCCTGAACACAAACAACTGCAACAACAATGAGTGAGTATGTAGGTGTTAAACGTATGCACGTTTGGTAATTGCATTGATTTGCGGTTGAGTACAGTTCACTAGACGGTACTCGGTGTCACGATGTGAAGAACGACGCCATAGGAAATAACCGTGCAGTTCTTGCGTATAAATTGTGGAGTTTGTGATGAAAATAGGATTTCAGCATTAGACCATGGACCAGAACTAAAGAGTCAGCTTACTTATGTGTCAAATAAATCCCTTTAAACGTACAGCAGCAGCTTTGCAATGCCCCGAGTGGTGTTTATCTAAGAAGGATTCAAATGCAGATTCAGCACCCGTCGTTTAGTCAAGTCTCCCGTGGAAGGGAGAAGGGGCCGCACCAGCGCTGTTATCAGTGCGATGGCGCCCTCTGGTGGTGGCTTTCGGTGGTTTCTGTTCCACATCTGCCTGTCCCCCTCGTGACTATATGTGCTATGGCGTTCGCAGCAAAAAAGACGAAAAGAAGGATGACAAGAAGGATGACAAGAAGGATGACAAGAAAAAGGATGAACCTCCGTGAGTGTTAAGGCCTGTTAAGGCCAATACCTGCCTAGAGTTTGGACCATAAACAATACGTTTCTCTGCTCCCATCAACGTTTCATTGTGAGATGAAAATGTTTTCTATTATACCCCCGCTAGATATACAAATAAAGAATGTGACTTTGTCTCATAACATGAATACTAATATTTAATATATGTCTAATACATAATAAATGTCACGCTATGAAAACACAGATTCATTATTTAAATTGTAAGTTGGAAGCTATTATTTTGTAAACCCCCCAAAAGCCTTTTTCCATGCTCTTACAGGAAGGAGGTGTGGGTGATGGACCCACAGACAGATACGTACTACCACTGGCTTCTCACCATAGCCATCCCCGTCTTCTACAACCTGATGATGCTGGTCACCAGGTCTCCATGACTACTGCCTCCTGTTACTCAGGCGGCAATTTTCATTTACATTTAGGCAATTAGGCAATTAGGCAGACGCTTAAAACAACTTACAACCATTCATATACACACCGATGGTGGTGTCAGCCGCGCAGTAAAGATTAGGTGTCTTGCTCAGGGATACCTCAACGCTCAGCTAGGATGAGCCGGGGATCGAACTAGCAACCTTCGGGTCCCTATAACTGTTGATGGTCAACCATGCTTCTGTTCTGCATTCCCCTAGGTCTTGTTTTAACGAACTACAAGTTAAGAACGTGACATTGTGGCTCGTGTTTGACTACAGCGCAGACATCCTGTACTGGATGGACACTTTTGTGCGAGCCAGGACAGGTTCGTTTCTAAATACTACGGTGTGATGTGTGCATTTCACGTACTTCAAAACATTCAAAATATTTCTTTTTTTCTTCACAGGATTTCTGGAGCAAGGGCTGCTGGTGAGAGATTCGAAACTTCTGAAAGACAACTACACGAAAACGCTGCAGTTCAAACTGGACGTCGTATCCATGCTCCCCACCGACTTCGTCTTCCTACTGATCGGCCTCCACAACCCGGAGTGGCGGTTCAACCGACTGCTCAAGCTCGGCAGGCTCTTTGAGTTCTTCGACCGCACCGAGACTCGAACCAATTTCCCCAACATCTTCCGAATCTGCAACCTGGTGCTGTACATCCTCATCATCATCCACTGGAACGCCTGCCTGTACTTTGCCATTTCCAAAACCCTCGGCTTGGGTTCGGACACCTGGGTGTACCCGGACATCAAAAACCCGGAGTTCGGCAGTTTGTCCCGCCAGTACATCTACTGTCTGTACTGGTCCACTCTCACCCTGACCACCATCGGCGAGACCCCACCCCCGGTCAAAGACATCGAGTACCTGTTCGTGGTCGTCGACTTCCTCACCGGCGTGCTCATCTTCGCCACCATCGTGGGCAACGTGGGCGCCATGATCTCCAACATGAACGCGGCGCGCGCCGAGTTCCAGGCCAAGATCGACTCCATCAAGCAGTACATGGAGTTCCGCAAGGTCACCAAGGACCTGGAGGTCCGCGTGGTGAAGTGGTTCGACTACCTGTGGACGGAGGAGAAGACCTGCGACGAGAAGCAGGTGCTGAAGAACCTGCCGGACAAGCTGAAGGCGGAGATCGCCATCAACGTGCACCTGGAGACCCTGAGGAAGGTGCGGATCTTCCAGGACTGCGAGGCGGGCCTCCTGGTGGAGCTGGTGCTGAAGCTGCAGCCGCAGGTGTTCAGCCCCGGCGACTACGTCTGCAAGAAGGGCGACATCGGCCGGGAGATGTACATCATCAAGGCGGGCAAGCTGGCGGTGGTGGCCGACGACGGGGTCACGCAGTTCGTGGTCCTCGGCGACGGCGCCTACTTCGGCGAGATCAGCATCCTGGGCATCAAGGGCAGCAAGGCGGGCAACCGCCGCACAGCGAACATCCGCAGCGTGGGCTACTCGGACCTCTTCGCCCTGTCCAAGGACGACCTGATGGACGCGCTGACCGAGTACCCGGACGCCAAGTACATCCTGGAGGAGAAGGGGCGGGCCATCCTGATGAAGGACAACCTGATCGACGAGTCGCTGGTGGCCGCCGCCGACGCCAAGGAGCTGGAGGACAAGGTGAGCCGCTTCGAGGAAAGCCTGGAGGTCATGAACGCCAAGTTCCGCAAGATGTCGTCGCACTACGAGTCGTACGAGAGGAAGCTGAAGCAGCGGCTGGCCAACGTGGAGAACCGGGTGCGAACGCTGAGGGTGGAGGAGTAGGAGCGGGAGGCGGGAGGCGGGAGGCGGGAGGCGGGAGGAGGACACATGCTGGATGTTTAGCGCCCAGACGCGGGACAGCGCCGGCCAACGGGAACAGCGTGGGACTTTGACCGCCTCGGTTACTGTCTCTTCTCCGGCCCCTAAAGGACAGGACAGCCAGACTTAGGATGGACGAAGCCAGCCCCCCCCCCACCCCACCCCTCTTGCTTCCTTGATATGATGCCGTACCGCGTGTAACGGGACACATGGGCGAGATAAAACGTAGGAGGATTTGAATTAGAGTATTTAGAGGTTGACGTTTATTGCATAGGGAATGTTACTGCAACCCCCCCCCCCCCCCCCCCCATACACACACACACACACACACACACACTTTTGCTTTTCATTTCATGGTGTATTCATGGCGAGCGCTAGCTAAAATACCAGCTAACACTGAACGATGTAGAGGTTGGGTGACTCAACGTCGGGAAAGGCGAAGCCACTGATTGGCTCTGTTGACTGTACTCTGATTTGTTCGTTTATTCACGTGAATGATACTCGTAGCTATGCATTGTTGTAATTAGTTGCAGCGAGCTACATCTTATCTGATGCCTTCTTGTTATGTGTTTGGCAATAGCATTCATATAAAGATGTGATGTGGCTGAGAACTATTCATGAAGTAATTGTTTGCGATTAAACTTTGGACTGTTACGATGCAAAACACACACCACCAAATAACAAAGTCTGCACTATCATAAATCTTCCGGGTTGTAAACATAAATGTTCTAAGCCAATGTTTAATTAACATTATGGCCTGATTATGGTTTCCTGTGATAAGATAAATTCATCCAAGGCTTTATATCGGATCTAATAAAAATGTTCCGTCAGTAAAATAAGTTAACTGCTTCTGTAACATCGCTACTTGATAAAAACAATTGCCAATCAGGTGTTAACTCCTGCCCTATTGTTTAAATCTTAGATTAATTTTTTATTAAACGGGCCCCTATTTTACCTCCAGGTGTGAGTGTCCACCTAGATGTATACTGGATAGATCAGTCTACCAGCCTAGCCAGTGGACAGTAGCAAATGTTGCTCATCTATCCAGCACACCTCTAGGTGGACACGCCCACTTGTGATGTCACTCAGGCACAGGGAAAAGGCAGATGTTCAAACGGCTTGTAGCGGCCAATCACACACACACCTGGTGGTGTAATGGAGGCCCTTTAAGTAAGGGATAGGGTACTTTCACCAAACTGTTTGCTACTAGGGTACTAGTACTCTCTAAAAGCCTGTTCAGGTAATCCAGCATTAACCGGACAGTCCAAATATGACAAAATACTCTGTAATATGACAAAATACTCTGTAATATGGGTTTCCTTCACATGAATGTGCATTGCGCCATCGTCTGGACGGTCAAATCACAATTGCCAGGCGATACAACTGTAAAAAAAAAAGCTGTCACTTTTATTTAGCATGTTTACACGACACTCAACACTTCATAGCCTTTATCTTGAAATCATTTGTATCCCTTAAAGTGTAACTGTCGATTCAACGCCACCCACAGACGGAAGGGTTCTCCATTGCCTCGCCTTCGTTTTATTTTACCTTTCGCCACCATTTTAGGCGCTTACAGAGTCCTACGCATACAAGTCCGTGTGAGCAGCATATTCAACAGTACAAAAAAACGAACAGAAACCATAGCAACGAATGGATACGCTGAAGCAACCGACTGGGTCCAAACTGACGTTCTCGGGAGTCATTTCGTAGAATTGTGTTTTTATTTAATTTCTTTGCACTACATGAAGTTCCGGCGCGATGGTTTGCCGTACCAGGATGGCCGGCAAAAAAAAAAGAAGAATTAAGATAATTATATTAACAATAAAATTAAAGTAGGTTTCCTTGATTGCCTCATTTATGGCACTTGGATCGTCCCTAGTGAGCGAACAAACCCCGGCAACCTGGCTAGCTCTCAAGCAGAAAATAAAATAAAGAAAACACGAAAGGAGTCAAAACTACTGGTTTTTCGCCGCCTTGGGATTCCTGATGGAAAACTAAGAGGAGGGTAAAATAAGAGCAACAGAAAAGCGGCCCAGGTTATGTTATTGTGCCGGTTGGCCTTCCTCTATGTGGCACACAGGAAGCTAACCGGGTTAGCCTCCACCGAACTATCAACTTTGTATCTACACCACAAGGGGGGGGGGGGGGGGGGCTCTTACAGGGGTGTGGTCCGAGCTAATAACCAAGATGCATGCTGGGATACGGTCCCCGCCAGTCCTGTACAAATCATGTCACGCCGGTCCCCTTGCCCGCCTGGAAATCTGGGGGGGGGGGGGGGGGGGGGCGTAGTCGTGACGACTGTCAAGCAGGGGGGTAAGTGTCATGCAGCAGGTGCGAGACTTTTTAATGCAGTCACAACCTGCCAAACCCATTTAGTAAACTGCCACTAAAGTGCCTTTGAGCAAGGCACTGAGAAGTTGAAACCACCCACCCTCCCCCAACTGTCCCTCCCTACACCCCCTGGGGGGTGGGGGTGTGATGGAGGGAAGCACCGGTAAGAACCCATAGGGACAGGTCAAAGGTGAACTTGCAAAGATGAGCGAGGACCTGGCGGCCCCTTGGATCCCCGGCCCCCGACGCCATCTTGGATTCAAGGTTCAAGGCGTCGCCGTGGCGGTAACCCTGCGGAGGCGGGGGGGGGGTCGCACTCAAAGCCCCCCACACTTCCATTAAATAAAAACGACCCCGATATCAAAGACGCGAATCAAGCCATAATAATAATTGATACAAAATAAAATAAAAACATCGTTCACAATCTGCAAGGGGAGGGGGGACCCTTTATCGGAGCGGTCGGTGGGTTTCAGCCAATCAGAGCCGTCTATTCATAGAAGAGTATCCAGTCTTTCAGAAGCGGGGGGGGGGGGGGGGGGGGGGGGCTTGTACCAGCACACGCTACATCACGCTGCTTAACCTGGCTCGACCAGAGAGAGAGAGAGAGATACACAGAGGGGGGAGAGAGAGAGAGAGAGAGAGAGAGAGAGAGAGAGAGAGAGAGAGAGAGAGAGAGAGAGAGAGAGAGAGAGAGAGAGAGAGAGAGAGAGAGAGAGAGAGAGAGAGAGAGAGAGAGAAGAGAGAGAGAGTCTCGCTGACCGTATACAATACTGTCGTGTTCTTGGTTTCGTTTTATTGAGAATCGTCATCACAGGAAGACATGGAAATAAAATGTCTTTTTCGAGGACAATGTGTGGCAAAAGAATTATATGCATGAGAAAAAAACTAAAGACAAAAAGAAACATTCTGAAAATGTCTAAGTGCACTTACACCGCTTTGACAGTAGTCTCACCCATGGACCGTTCCAAATAGAGAGGGGTGGGATACATGTTATTAATTAAAATGTTGCTTTCCACATGCTATAAGAGGATGAACAGCAACCGGGAGCTGTAAGGCTGGGGGGGGGGGGGGGGGGGGGGGGGGAACACACAAAAACAAACATTTCTTTCAAACTGATCTTCGCACGAGGCTAGGATGCGATCAGCGACAGAGAAGCCCCCGTTTCTAACGAGCTACAAAATGGGATTGGTTGTCGTAATTTTCTTTTTCGATCGTTTCTTTTTTTTCTTTTTTTCCGGTCAGGAGAGCGTGATTTCCGTCGTCGCCGGTCCCGTGATGCCTTGTCCCAGTCTGCACCGTTTCCACGCCGACCCTCCCAAACACACACACACCCCCCCGCCCACCGCAGGAGGTTAAGGGTCACCATGAAAAAAAAACTAAACCCAAAAAACTAAAGATGGAAAAAAACTCACCGATTTTTTTTTCAATAAATACTAGAAAAGAAAAACAAAAGTGAAATCCTCTCTGTACATGAAAAAAAGAAAAAAGAGGGGATAAACTTGGGATTGGGGGGGGGGGGGGTATGTATGTGGTGAGGAGGGGATCCAGCTGGCTCGGGTTCACATCAGAGGGGCGGGGGGAGTGGCTGGGGAAAGTGGGCGGGGCTAGTAGTAGTAGAAGTAGTAGTAGCGATAATCATAGTAGTAGTATCGGTTTTATCGGACTAGCAGGACTACCAGTTGAGTTTGCTGAGCTGTGGTTGGCCAGCCACATGGCTCCGCCGTGGGTTCTGTGGTCAAATCCCCTTTTTCATCTCCTCGTCTCGTCAGGTATTTATTTGATTTCCTCTTTTTTTTAAATATATTTTTTACTTTTTTTTTTACGTTTACTTTTTCGTCGCCATCTTTGAAGACGGCGTTCTCAAGACTACGGCGTGTGTGTGTGTGTGTGTGTGTGTGTGTGTGTGTGCGTGTGTGTGCGTGATCTCAGAGCATGCCAAAGCCCTTGGCGTAGGTGATGGCCTTCAGCAGCCGTTCCTTCAGCTTTTCCCGGGTGCCGTACTCTGGCAGCAGGAGCACGTTGAAGCAGGTGTGGGACGTGGGTAACCTGGGAGACACACACACACACACACACACACACACACACACACACACACACACACACACACACACACAAAGAGGCTCATTGTTAGATATACACAGTATAACCATCACTAGGGAGGTACGACCATAGACGGTAAACAACATGGCCGCCGCGTCCATGACCGAGCGGGTAACAGACGTTGGTGCGTGGCGAGGGGCCCTACCTCTCGGTGTCGGGGCCGTTCTTGGCGATGATCATCTTCAGCTTGCCCAGGCCCCCCACGGGGGCCCGGTCCGTGCCCGTGGTGAACTGCAGGAAGAGCCGCTTCTGGTCGTCCCCGAACGCGTGCAGCGTTTCCCAGAATTCCCTGCGGCAAGCAGGCAACGTAAACACATGACGGCCGAGGAATGGCCTCCGGATGAGGCTGGTAAGGACTCTACTATAAAAAGGGGTGGAGTTAGCCGTGGCCATACACGCTTTAGTAAAGTACCATAAGGGGAGAGATCAGATGCACTACCCTGTGGTTTCCTTCACGGTGAGCCGGGGCTGTTAGCCACCACGACGTGTCACCGTAGCGATGTCATCGTCCAGTGTTTAGGACGGGAGTGGGCAGCCTCCATTAGCCATTACATCACCAGGAGCGAGATGTACAGTCCCCCTTTTCTGCTAGTAAACAATCATCTATTGTGGGAGGGGCTTCGGGTGGAGGCTGCGTAGCAAACACTGGCTATTGGTTGTTGTTGTTTTTTTTATATGGTTTATCGGATGTATCCTTCGCCGGTCGTCAATCCTACGGTTTGAAGTGTTTATGTTTACGGCATAACGAGGTAAGGACGGCGATGTAACATCTTTGCTCCACCTTAACACCGCCATTTTTAACTCCTCACCATGACACACACACACACACACACACACACACACACACACCTCACCCTAACACACACACACAGAACCCTCACCCTAACACACACACACACAGATCCCTCACCCTAACACACACACGCACACACACAGAACCCTCACCCTAACACACACACACAGAACCCTCACCCTAACACACACACACACAGAACCCTCACCCTAACACACACACACAGAACCCTCACCCTAACACACACACACACAGAACCCTCACCCTAACACACACACACAGAACCCTAATACACACACACAGAACCCTCACCCTAACACACACACACACAGAACCCTCACCCTAACACACAGAACCCTCACCCTAACACACACACACAGAACCCTCACCCTAACACACACACACACAGAACCCTCACCCTAACACACACACACAGAACCCTAATACACACACACAGAACCCTCACCCTAACACACACACACACAGAACCCTCACCCTAACACACAGAACCCTCACCCTAACACACACACACAGAACCCTACCCCAGATTCTCCCACCTCTTTAGACATGAAAACCTTGTGCAGCTCAAATCAGCACTGGACACACAACCCAGACACATGATGGCTCTTACGCCTCAAAGCTTCAAATGTTTTACTTACTTGATGATTCGGGAATCTCTGTTGTAACCGCCGTCGTATTCTGTTGTCTCTTCAAGCGCCAGGAAGTCTAGATTCTGAGGAGAGACAAGATACACATGAGACAGCGATAGAGAGACAGAGAGAGAGACAGAGACAGAGAGAGAGACAGAGAGAGACACAGAGACAGAGACAGAGAGAGACAGAGCGATAGAGAGACAGAGAGAGACATAGAGACAGACAGCGATAGAGAGACAGAGAGCAAGAGAGAGATAAAAAGAGAGACAGCGATACAGAGACAGAGATAAAGAGACAGAGAGAGAGACAGAGACAGAGAGAGAGACAGCGATAGAGAGACAGAGAGAGAGAGAGAGAGAGAGAGAGAGAGAGAGAGAGAGAGAGAGCGAGAGATAAAAAGAGAGAGACAGCGATAGAGAGACAGAGATAAAGAGAGAGAGAGCGACACAGAGATAAAGAGATAAAGAGAGAGCGACAGACAGAGAGAGAGAGAGAGATAAATGGCTGTCAGAGAGAGAGACATAGGTAGAGATAAAGAGAGTGAGCTGTGGCCCTCCTCCTCACCCGGCTGCCGCAGATGAGCAGCTCGATCTCCTCGGGCCGGAACAGGTACTTGAGCGGCGACTCGCTGGTCACCATGTGGAAGCCCCGTCGGAACGCCTTGAACTGCTTCTCCACGCTCGTGTTCAGCACGTAGTCCGCGTACTGCGCCACAAACTCCTGCCGCCGCCACAATAAGAGTTCAGCGCGTGTCGCGGTCGAGCTCTCCCCCATCGCGGCGGGTTTGATGTTCATCGTACGCTTTTCTAACTAGCACTAAACTCTCTAGTGCTAAACTAGTGCTAAACTCTCTAGTGCTAAACTAGTGCTAAACCCTCTAGTGCTAAACCCTCTAGTGCTAAACAAGTGCTAAACCCTCTAGTGCTAAACAAGTGCTAAACCCTCTAGTGCTAAACTAGTGCTAAACTCTCTAGTGCTACACTGGTGCTACACTAGTGCTACACTCCGTAGCACTCTGTGTTCACATGCCGTCGTGTCTTTTCTTAAAGGCATACAACGCATTTCCGTCGGCTCAGCTAATTAAAGTGTTAATTAAAGTGTACTTTCACCAATCAAAGTGGTCAATACAATTCAGCATGACGCACTTACATAAAAAACACTGGCAAGTATATTAACACTGTGTTGACTAGTGGCGTTCGCAGGCCAGTAAATATGGAAATTGTGTTCAAAACAAAAGTACATAACTTCCGTTTTAATTGTTGTGGATTACTGGAATCGCACAAGTATCTATTCTAGACGACCCCATCCCCGAGCCAAGCTGGGGTGGGCTTTTTATTTCACAAGCATCTCTAGTCCCATTTGTTGGGACAGCGCCAAAGCCCCGTACCTTTCGGTTGTCGTTGGTGACGGGGATCTGGTCTCCGTTCTCCCGCAGGTCGTGCATGAGCGGGTTGCCGAACAGGTCGGTCTGAGAGATCTGGAAGGTGATCATCATGTCTGCCTCCACGCAGCCCTCGTACGACAGGAGCTCCGTCAGGCTCTGGAACAGCACCTGGTACACACACACACACACAGAGACACACAGACACACAGAGACACAGACACACACACACACACACACACACAGACAGACAGACAGACAGACAGACACAGAGACACAGACAGACAGACAGACACAGAGACACAGACACAGACACAGACACAGACAGAGACACACAGACACACAGACAGACAGACAGACAGAGACACAGACACACACACACACACAGAGACACAGAGACACACAGACACACACACACAGAACGACAGAGACACACACACACAGACAGAGACACAGACACAGACACACACACACACACACACACACACAGAAAGACAGAGACACACACACACACACACACACACACACACACACAGAGAGAGACAGAGACAGAGACAGAGACAGAGACACACACACACACACACACACACACACACACACACACAGAGACACACACACACAGACAGAGACACACACACACATGTTTAGCCGTGTTGAAATGCACCCGATTTTTGAATCATTAGCATCTTCCTCAAGGCTACGGAGTCAAAGGCATATTGTGGGATATCGCACGGACAGACACTTCCCTCGGCCCTGGGTCATAGTGAAACTTCAGCTGGCTTTCAGATCCGCATCGCCTCGGCGTTCAAATTGTTTGCGAGATTTCTGCAAATTTTTTCACGTCTTTACAGCTTTATTAGGCCTTTACACGCTCACGTCTCAGTCATGACCACAACACACACACACACACACACACACACACACACACACACACACCTGCAGCCATTGTTTGTTGTTTACATAGTACTGTCGTTCTAGAAAGAAAGTGATTTAACGCCAAACTGTTCCACTTTCAAGGGTCCCTTCAGTTGCAATAAATTGACATGGTAGACATATCTGAACTAGGATGACAATTTTCAAGTTTCAAGCCTCCAAAGAAATATTAACAAATAAATTAAACTGTCCGTGGCAGGAAATATCAGGAAAATCGAACACAGAACCTTCGACGGTCCTATGTTACACATTCACTCCCAAAAACGAAGTGACGGTGTAGCTTCACTTCACTTCCACACCTAGCTAGCCCTGAAGACGTGCGCGGCGTCGTACCGGGTTGGAGTCGGCTAGGTCGCGGAGGGTTCCCTTCTTGCCCATGAGCTTGCGGTAGACCACCATGGGGAAGTGCACGTCCAGGATGCAGTTGTTGTAGATGGCGAGGCCCAGCACGATGCCGATCAGCGTGTACTGGCCCTCGTTCTCCAGCGACGAGGGGTTGAACCAGAACAGCTTGGTGGTCTCGTCGTACGTGAACATGCCTGAGAGAAAGAAAAGAAACGCACGACGCTAAAACATGGCTGAACGCGAAGCAAAAACGTACGACGCTAAAACATGGCTGAACGCAAAGCAAAAACGTACGACGCTAAAACATGGCTGAACGCGAAGCAAAAACGTTAGGGTTGAATAGGAATCTCTGTAACATCTCTGTAAAACACAAGAAATCCGTTGTTTCCAGCTAAACTCCCTTTTCCAGAGTGGTCGTTTTCTATTGGCTGCCACCCTGGCTGAAGCGACTGTGACGTGGGTTTGGACTCACATTGCACTTCCTGAAACCCGTAGGCCGAAGATCTCCTGCGTGAGCGAGGGTTCACTGACCCGTCGGGAGACGAATCGTACGAGGTCCACCCACATCCACCCATGAACAACATAAGCCTGCTCCACCCACCTATGTCGACGTTGAAGATCTCCTCCACCACCAGCTGGAAGAACTCTTTGGACACGCCTCCCTCGTCCACGCCCTGCTCCCCCTCGAACTCCACGTACAGCTGCTTCTTCAGGTCCGCTGGGTTCTCCATCGCGATCATCTCCAGCTACAGGGGAAGGAGGAGAGGCATGACCACCACTACTCACACTAGAGCCGAGGCACGACCACCACTACTCACACTAGAGCCGAGGCACGACCACCACTACTCACACTAGAGCCGAGGCACGACCACCACTACTCACACTAGAGCCGAGGCACGACCACCACTACTCACACTAGAGCCGAGGCACGACCACCACTACTCACACTAGAGCCGAGGCACGACCACCACTACTCACACTAGAGCCGAGGCACGACCACCACTACTCACACTAGAGCCGAGGCACGACCACCACTACTCACACTAGAGCCGAGGCACGACCACCACTACTCACACTAGAGCCGAGGCACGACCACCACTACTCACACTAGAGCCGAGGAGAGGCACGACCACCACTACTCACACTAGAGCCGAGGCACGACCACCACTACTCACACTAGAGCCGAGGCATGACCCCCACTACTCACACTAGAGCCGAGGAGAGGCACGACCACCACTACTCACACTAGAGCCGAGGCACGACCACCACTACTCACACTAGAGCCGAGGAGAGGCACGACCACCACTACTCACACTAGAGCCGAGGCACGACCACCACTACTCACACTAGAGCCGAGGCACGACCACCACTACTCACACTAGAGCCGAGGCACGACCACCACTACTCACACTAGAGCCGAGGCACGACCACCACTACTCACACTAGAGCCGAGGCACGACCACCACTACTCACACTAGAGCCGAGGCACGACCACCACTACTCACACTAGCGCTGACTCTACTCACACTAGTGCTGACTCTACTCACACTAGCGCTGACTCTACTCACACTAGCGCTGACTCTACTCACACCAGCGCTGACTCTACTCACACCAGCGCAGCGCTGACTCTACTCACACCAGCGCAGCGCTGCCTCTACTCACACTAGCGCTGCCTCTACTCACACTAGCGCTGACTCTACTCACACCAGCGCTGACTCTACTCACACCAGCGCTGACTCTACTCACACTAGCGCTCAAATACAATACCGTGCACAAAATGAACGCATCATCTCATCATCTCGGGATTCGGGAGGGGGGGGGGAGACAACAACAAACAACAACAAAAAAATCAAGCGGCGATGCACACGTACCCGGACGAGGGCGTCGTCGATGATGTGGTCTCGCCGCACCTTGAGGCGCAGGTAGGGGTTGAGCTGCTGGCCCTGCACCAGGCTGTACAGCACTGTGATGCGGCGCTCGCTGTACATGCGGATGCGGTTGTCGTAGTACAGGCCCAGGTTCTTGGTGACGGCGTTCAGGATGAACGGGCACGTCATGAACGAGAACTTGTTCTCCGTCTCCACCTTGAAGAAGGTGTAGTCCTTGTCCATCTCCAGCACCTCGTTCAGCGGCTCGTTCACAAACTCCTCGAAGGGCACCAGCGGCCGGCGGCAGTCGCTGGCGCGCACCCCCAGCTCCGTCTCCAGGGGGTCCACGCGGGGGCCCTTCTTGCTGCGGCGCTCCTCGCCCAGCAGCTCGTGCAGCGTGAGCTCGCTCGACTCGGGCACCGGCTCGTCGTCCTCGTCCTCGTTGTGGCCCGTGTCCAGGTCGCCGCCCAGCACGTCGGCGTAGTAGATGATCTTCAGGCAGCGCGTGGCCCCCACCACCGCGTCGTCGTCGTTCACCAGGTTGCGGCTGCTGAACTCGCGGCTGATCACCTTGTAGGTGATGAGCTGCTGGAAGGTCTCCATCATGCGGCGCAGCGCCGCGGCGCCGTGCCGCGACCACAGCCGCGCCAGCTTGGCCAGCGCCGCCAGCGGCAGCTTGCTCATGGCCTTGCAGAACTGCGGCAGCGCGATCTCCAGGTACTCGGGGCTGTGCAGGTTGCGGTTCTCCATGACGACGACAAACAGGTTCAGGTAGTTGGGGTCCCGCGAGTACACGTTGTGGTACGTCAGGTCGCACTCCACGTTGGGCGACAGGTACACCAGCGCGTTGAGGAACGCCGCCTCCACCTTCTCGTTGGCGAGCAGGCGGGCGTAGACGCGACGCACCGCCTCCGTGTCCACCGACACCTCGTCGGGGCCCAGCGGGGGCTCGTCGTCCAGGCGCGACAGGGACGAGGAGGCGGGGGGGTCCTCCTCCATGGCGGTGGCCGAGGAGGCCGTCTCCTTCTCGTCTTCGTCCTTGTCCTCGTCCTTGCCCTGGAGGGACTTGAGCTCCTCCTTGGTGGGCGGCTTGGAGCGCCGGAAGCTCTGCACCAGGCCCTCGGCGCTGGAGAACACGCGGCCAATCACACGGATCAGCGGGGAGTAGTCGTCCTTCTCCGCGCACAGCCCCAGGATCTCGTACACCTTCTCCTCCGTCAGGAAGGTCACGTCTGTTGGGGGGGGGGGGGGGGGGAGACGACAAACATCACGATACGTTAAAACCAACATCCACCTCCGTCCTACGGACCGTAGTCGCATGGCGGCCATATTTGTTGCGCTGGGAGCCTTCGGGAATCTTTAGGGGAAACCACGGCGATTAAAAATCGAAATACGTTGTAAAACGCATTTAGAACGCAAAATGATGCCTCGCGTTGTCATGGTTTCACCAAAGATTCTACAACGTCCGTCCGTCCGTCCCCCGCGCAGCTAACCAACATGGCCGCCGGGGGAATAACACGCAAGACGTTCCAAACAAAACGAGGTCAGCAGCATTCGGACCCCCCCAATCCGCGGGTGGGTTGGGGGGGGGGGGGGGGGGGCCCTCACCTTTAAAGTCCTCCCGCACAAAGGGCGGTAGGCCTTTGTTGGCGCACGCCGCGCCGGCCAGGGCGTTGCTCTCCACGTAGGCCGCGGTGGTGCCCTTCTTGGAGGGGTGGGGGTCGCACAGCTTGGCGTTGGCCTTGTACAGCTCCAGCGCCCGGACGGCCGCCGCGTTGTTGTCCGTGCGACGGAAGCCCGGCGAGGAGGCGCACCACGCGTTGGCACAGGTGCCATCGCCACAGCCCTCGGTTAACTGGTGGTAGTAGCGCTCTATCAGATGCTTGGCGGCGGCCCGCTTCCTGGAGAGGGGGACGGGGGGCATAGGTCATAGGTCAGGAAACACCACTTATGGGGGGGGGGGGGGGGGGGGGGGGGGGGCAGGAGACATAGGTCAGGAAACACCACTTATGGGGGGGGGGGGGGGGGCAGGAGACATAGGTCAGGAAACACCACTTATGAAGGGAGGGGAGTAGGAGACATAGGTCATAGGTCAGGAAACACCACTTATGGGGGGGGGGGGGGCAGGAGACATAGGTCAGGAAACACCACTTATGAAGGGAGGGGGAGTAGGAGACATAGGTCATAGGTCAGGAGACGCCACGTGTGAAGGGAGGGGGGTGGGGGAGCAGGAGACATAGGTCAGGAAACACCACTTATGAAGGGAGGGGGGGGGAGGAGACATAGGTCAGGAAACACCACTTATGAAGGGGGGGGAGTAGGAGACATAGGTCATAGGTCAGGAGACGCCACGTGTGAAGGGAGGGGGTGGGGGAGCAGGAGACATAGGTCAGGAAACACCACTTATGAAGGGAGGGGAGTAGGAGACATAGGTCATAGGTCAGGAGACGCCACGTGTGAAGGGAGGGGGTGGGGGAGCAGGAGACATAGGTCAGGAAACACCACTTATGAAGGGAGGGGAGTAGGAGACATAGGTCAGGAGACGCCACGTGTGAAGGGAGGGGGTGGGGGAGCAGGAGACATAGGTCAGGAAACACCACTTATGAAGGGAGGGGAGTAGGAGACATAGGTCATAGGTCAGGAGACGCCACGTGTGAAGGGAGGGGGGGGGGCAGGAGACATAGGTCAGGAAACACCACTTATGAAGGGAGGGGGGGGGGAGGAGACATAGGGTAGGAAACACCACTTATGATGGGAGGGGGGGGGGGCTTCAATGTGAATTGCAATATTCCAATTCTACATTTTAACATTGTTATTCTTTAAGTGCTACGAAATCATAAATCAAGAGTCGCAATTTGAAACAGTAAAACCGACATGAGCTGGTTGGCATCCCGGTGAGGAAAAGCCAGAAAGTCGCAATCCTCCTAAATACAGTTTCTAACTTTTGATACACCCTATTGCACATTTGTTTTGCTTTCAATTCATAAGCATTACAGGCGTTATACGGACTGTGCATGGGGGTTAATTGAAGTGGCACTCAAAAGGAGGGTTTAGGGATGAAGACTGTGATGGACGGTCATCGTGTTGAGCACTAACACAATGTCAAGCGAAGATAGTGAAGTGTGACATTTTGTACAAAACATCCGTGTTCTGAGAGCATCAACATTTACACCCGCTGTCAACACTGGTTGTCATGCAAAGCAGTCCAATCTGGCCGTCTATTGCAATCCAACCAGAAGAGATAGTTTGCAATACATGGTCATAAACAAAATCACAAAAAGAAATCCGCTGCACGTTTTTCAAAGGAATTGAAAGACGCGTTTACAAGTGACGACAGAAGCGCAGACTTGTTCCGTTTGTTGCGGTTATATGTGACATTATTACACACACACACACACACACACACACACACACACACACACACACACACACACACACACACACACACACACACACACACACACACACACACACACACACACACACACACACACACACACACACACACACACACACACACACACACACACACACACACACACACACGATGAGTGCCGTCCTTACATTCGGCTTGCTTCGGGGTTTTCTGCTTCAGTCTCCTCGTGTTCTCTGACAGAGTAAAAAAAATAAAAATAAACAGCAATAAGGATCACAGCAACCATTTAGGTTGACACCACGTCAATAATAAATAACCCAAGCTAGCGATGATGGTCGTCGCACAATCAGCATGCCAAGATGCACCATTAAAGCACCTGCGCGGGCTTTGCAGAGCCAGGCTGCATGCGACACATGAACCGGTGTTTTATACGGACACCATAGCTATTATCGTCATGATCGGTCTTTATCAAGCTCAGTCATGATGGTGCACCTGGACAACGTTATGAGCTATATTTAAACAATTACATACATGCTTAATCTGGTAGTATTCATGCGGGTAAAATATCATTCACATGCAACGCTGTTACGGTAATACAGCGCTTACTACAATTAGCCGGAGCAAAGTTGTCCAACTTGCTAACTAGCCGCTATCAGGCACATACGTAAATGACGTTCAGTGGCAGCTAATGTTAGCTAGCTAAGCTAACGCCACAAATGCTATCCAGCCTCTTCGGTTTGGCTTTAATTGTAAAATAATACTACTTATTATCGTCAAATGAGTTTCAATCCATGCATGATCCAATACGCGTTACTTTTAAGCGTTGGAATTATTTATAACGTTTTATCAGTAACTGTTGACAAGCAGTTAGCCTTAGCAAGGAGCTGACTAGTACGTCAGGCCTTCACCGTGAAGCCGCGGCGCTTTCCTACAGCGCGTACCCACCGGTCGGACCCTCCTGCGGGGCTGGTATCTGCCTGTGGTGGCCCACACTCACAGTCCTCCTTCTCGTCGGAATTCATACGAGACTTGATCCCTCAGTTGTTTTTCTGTCGGTATATGTGAATACAGCGATTGCACCGCAGGATGTACACACCTCCAATTAAACACCGAAGTCCCAATAAATCCGTCCCGGCCGATTGTGTAAAATATTAATTTAAAACTTCATTCAAGGCCTTTTTGTTGCATGCTCTTTCCTCTTTCTGATGTTTACAGCCATCTTGACTTCAGCAGCCAGCGGTCGAACCGACAACCCACAATGCATTACTGCAGGACAGGCTCACGTTGGGTTTACAATTCATCTTCACTTGTCTAAGGGCTTTACGTTGGGACTGAAGTAGCGAACATGATAAGAGTAACTATTCTGCAACATCTGTGTTAGACCGTCAGTGCATCGGTGTCCAAATTGATTCACGCCTTTGCCAATCACACCTATTGACTACTGCTAGACATTTCACCATGGCATTGGAATAAGTATTCAACCACCAGTACAGAATAGCATTTCATTGGAAATGAGCTCAATCGGTAGTTAACCTAGATGGCACGTTCATCCCATGTAGTCAAGAAATAACGTGTGTGCAACCCCATTAAAGAAAAACACCAAACATTACTCGTTACATTTTACATACAGTTTAACAGGAGAGCTTACCATTTGGACAAGCAAGGGAGCAGTCTAGAACATTTTCCTTTTAGGGGACACTCATTTTCTACTCAATAGTTCGGTCCACTCAACACATGCGATTCCTCTTCCATCGTATTTTATTAAAAAAGAATATCAAAGATCACACAATCAACCGCGATACAAAATACAGAACAGAAACACGTTGAAGCAAAGTAACTGAAGATGGAGGAATAAAAATATGCATGCAGGTTAACAAAAAAAAAAAGAAGGCAAAAACAAATACTAGCGACTTCAGACTTGAGTCTGCGGTTTCTTTTTAACTGAACAAAGTTCCACTGCACACAAAACCAACACCAACTCCACAGGGGGTCTCGTGGACGGCAGCCCACTACTCCCAGTCTTCTTCAATGGGTGGCTGCGCAGGTCTGACGCCCTCACTCTGGAAGCCCCCACCCTGTGGACGCAGGATTAACACTCAATTAGCCGTCGTCCGCAGGTTTTGTGTGCACCACCTTCCCCCTTCCCAAGCCATTACTGCATCTGTTTCAGCGCGTTGCGATGCCTGGACTCCCCATCAACAGACACTACTTACATGTATTAACTAACCATTACTGCATCTGTTTCAGCGCGTTGCGATGCCTGGACTCCCCATCAACAGACACTACTTACATGTATTAACTAACCATTACTGCGTCTGTTTCAGCGCGTTGCGATGCCTGGACTCCCCATCAACAGACACTACTTACATGTATTAACTAACCATTACTGCGTCTGTTTCAGCGCGTTGCGATGCCTGGACTCCCCATCAACAGACACTACTTACATGTATTAACTAACCATTACTGCGTCTGTTTCAGCGCGTTGCGATGCCTGGACTCCCCATCAACAGACACTACTTACATGTATTAACTAACTAAATGACTTAAAATGTTTTGCTTGTATGCGTGTCAATGATGGCGCCCCTTGCACCCCTAACCATCCCTGGAAGGAGAGATCCCCCGCTCGGCGTTCCTTCTCAGGATGTCTTCCTTGCGGATTAAGGGAGTGGTTTCTTGCCCTCTGGGGGGCTAAGGCTGGGGGGGGGGGGGGGGGGCGGGTCATACATACACCCTTAAACCCTTTGAGACTGGAACTGTGATTAAGGGCTGTACAAATAAAGTTGAATTGAACACAATACAGCAAACTAACAACCACGCTACACACAACGGCTGGACCATGTGGCAAAAATATCACTATCCCCCATCTTATCACCATTCTTTTACATGTTTTGCAAGTTACAGTATAACCAAGCTAATGTCCTTATTTGAAAAAAACATGCGCTTGACAGGCTTGATGAATTTACCGAAACAAATCAGAGAAGAGACGCCCTGATTGGTCAGAAATGAGGCGGGCGCGGTCTAACAGCTAAATCGTCTCGTACAGCACATGTATGACAGCAACTAGAAACAGATATTCTTACATGTCACACTCCAATACCCGAAGGATGATTTTCTAGTTGCATAAATGATAGCTTTTAGATCATGCTGTAGCTCTATAGCACATTCCAATTGGCCTAAATCCACTGCATTAGGCTATTAACCACGGGTAAGAGAAGATAAGTTATATGTTGGCAGAACAGCAGTCTGATTTTGTTTTATATTAGTTGCGACGCCTGGCCTATGGACGGCGGAGGGAAACAGTGGTGTCAAATGATTATCTATAAGTTGCTGATCTGACGGAGCGTCACCCTCCACACACACGGTGGTGTTATACTGTAGGTGTCCGGGACGCCTCACCCTTATTGAAGGTTATAACCCCTCAGTGAATAAAGTGTGATTCAAGATTTGTCCGGATGCGTTTGAGCCATTTAACCGGACTGCCAGAACGTGCAGCACGATGCAAACGATCACTCCGTTAAGGCAGATGGTGCAGACATCTCATCGTTCACCATCTAATATCGTCATATCGCACACCCCTGGTACACGCACATCTGCATTGTTCTAGGTACAGGGGTCAGCAACCCTCGGCTCCTCCACCCCTCTGCAGTGGCCCCCTGAAGCTTCGAAATAAACAACGGCCATCTTAATGTTTTCTTTCAAAGGGACCCTCTTATTTTGGAGATCAAGGTGATACTGTGACACTAAGATAGCCAAAGAAAGTGGTCATCCTACAACTACAAATTTCATAATTGCAACAAACTATAAGCTATTAGTTATTTTATATATAGTACAACTATATATACAACTTTATACGCGGTGTTATCTTCATTTTAGGGGTCGAATAGGTTTTGTGGCTCCCGATACATTTTATTTGGTGGGAGAGGGAACCAAAAATGGCTCTTGATCGTGAAGGTTGAAGACCCCTGGTTTAGGCTAACCTACCCAAAAAGCCCTGATGAAATCATGTTATTGTGTCGTTGAATCGCGTCTCCATTTGTATTCTGCAAGACTGCACACCGCTAAAATGTGTTTATCGCCATCGTTTATATTACACTGCAAAACGTCCTTTTCTCTGAGTTCTAGGAGAAGGCGAGGTCGACGAGTTACCTTTCTGGAATCCGTGGATGCAAACACCCGCCCGTGTGGGTTGAACCCACTTGTACCGTGGGCACTCAGGGCAGACTCCTCCAGCCACGCGGGCACCTCCTGGTTCGCCTACAAACACACGTTAGAAACACCCGATTATTCCCTTCAAATGGACGTGAACAGGACCGTCTCGCGTCTCTTCTGTGCACACGGGAAAGACGTGGATCTCTTGGCATTGCAAGCGCTTCCTGCATTTAAATGCAGGGCGTTTAGCGGACGCTTTTATCCAAAGGACCCACCCACCCACACACACACACCCACCCACCCCCCCCCCACACACACACACACTCGAGTCGAGGAGACACCTCGGGTCGCACCAAGACAAGGTACACACCCTTCATAACCGTAGTTTAAGGGCCATTTGCTACGAGATGAACCCAGGGTTTCGTTAAAAACACCACCGACGAGCCACCATCAACCCTTGTGGAATAAGGTAGACGCTTCACGTACACTGGCGAGGATCTTGACCAGCGAGCGAGCCAGCTGGCAGTCCGCTTCCGGGTCGAAGAACGACACCGCTCTCCCGGTGTTGCCACAGCGACCGGTGCGCCCGATGCGGTGGACGTAGTCGTCGATGTTGCCGGGGAGGTCGAAGTTCACCACGTGCTGCACGTCTTTGATATCCAGACCCCGGGCGGCGACGGACGTGGCCACCAGGACGGGACACTTCCCGGAGCGGAAGTCCCCCAGGGCCTGCTCGCGTTCCCGCTGCTCCCGGTCCCTGTGGAGGACGACAACCACAGTAGACTGACCCCACTTTGAGGACGGAGAGTCGCCTAGGCCAAGCCTCCTAGGCCAAGCCTCCTAGGCCAAGGCCAAGCCTCCTAGGCCAAGGCCAAGCCTCCTAGGCCAAGGCCAAGCCTCCTAGGCCAAGGCCAAGCCTCCTAGGCCAAGGCCAAGCCTCCTAGGCCAAGGCCAAGCCTCCTAGGCCAAGGCCAAGCCTCCTAGGCCAAGGCCAAGCCTCCTAGGCCAAGGCCAAGCCTCCTAGGCCAAGGCCAGTTCCTTCTCAGTAGGTTACACTTAAACCGCCACACAACACGGTTCCCTCATTACGCCAATTCGGATTCAAGGCGGCGCGACGACGTCGGAGCCCAGTTAACCGGCGCGGTCGAATTCGCCACGAAATTGCCATAAAAAACGCGGAAGTGAGGATCGAAGGGTCTACGGCAGAGCAGGCACGAGCGGCAGAGCGGAAACAGTCTCGAGTCTCGCCCCAATGCCTTGCTTTCTAGTCGTACCTCCATTTCAGCATTTCAGCGAAACCCCCCAAGAACCAGTTGACAAGGCAGTACTCAAACTCACCCGTGAATGCTTGTGGTCGCAACGTTCTCCTGGCACAGGAAGGCCGCGATGAAATCAGCCTGTCGCTTGGTTTCTACAAACACCATCGTTCGCTCATCTCCTGCAATCACCACCACCGACAGGACACGCATGAGAAGACTCGTGTTTTCATGTTTTCTCATCTAAAACGAGGCATCGTCAACCTAACGAGCACGATGCCACTCTAAAATAAGTTGATTAAAACTCCATTCCTACCGTCCAAATGGACTAATGCTAAGGACGGCCACTGCACAAACGATACACCTCAGTGGGGTTTGCCCGTTCTGGGACCAACAGTCTGTACCTGTGTTCCTCACCATGTCCAGCAGCTCATCACGCTTTGAGAACTTTGTGACCTGGATGACTCTCTGCTCCACGTCAGAGCAAGCGCCGCCCACCATGCCCACAGCCAGGAACAGGTAGTCTTTCTTCAGGAAATCTGCAGCCATCCTACTCACACACACACACAAGTCTATCACCATAACCTCCTCACAAACACAAGTCTATCACCGTAACCTCCTCAGATATACACAAGTCTATCACCGTAACCTCCTCAGATATACACAAGTCTATCACCGTAACCTCCTCAGATATACACAAGTCTATCACCATAACCTCCTCAGATATACACAAGTCTATCACCATAACCTCCTCAGATATACACAAGTCTATCACCATAACCTCCTCAGATATACACAAGTCTATCACCATAACCTCCTCAGATATACACAAGTCTATCACCATAACCTCCACAGATATACACACACACACAAGTCTATCACCATAACCTCCTCAGATATACACAAGTCTATCACCATAACCTCCTCACACACACAAGTCTATCACCATAACCTCTTCAGGTATACACACAAGTCTATCACCATAGCCTCCTCAGATATACACAAGTCTATCACCATAACCTCTTCAGATATACACAAGTCTATCACCATAACCTCCTCAGATATACACAAGTCTATCACCATAACCTCCTCAGATATACACAAGTCTATCACCATAACCTCCTCAGATATACACAAGTCTATCACCATAACCTCCTCAGATATACACAAGTCTATCACCATAACCTCCTCACACACACAAGTCTATCACCATAACCTCCTCACACACATACACAGATGTATCACCATAACCTCTTCAGATATACACACAAGTCTATCACCGCTCCATTACAAAGATATATGCTACTACTTTGTAGTGGACACCAGTGTGGTCTCCCAACAGACCGTTGGATGTCTTCTGGGTAGGTGGCGCTGAACATCAGGGTCTGGCGATCCTCTTTGGACGGCATGCCAGGAGATCCCACAAGCCGGCGCATTTCCTGCTCAAAGCCCATGTCCAGCATGCGGTCGGCCTCGTCCAGAATCAGGTAGCGCAGCTTGGTCAGGCCCACCTTTAAACAACAAATGGCTCATGATTAGGGAGCGGTACCGTAAGCCAGGACCCCGGAGGAGCGTCGATGGAAAGCGGGGCGCACGCCGGACGAGCCACGGAGCGCCACGTCGGGCGGCGATCCCAAGCAGAAAGCCGACACGTCGGACGATTTGATTTTGGGTCTTGATCGGTGTTTAATTAAAAAGACTGGCAATGGATCAGGTTTCTTATTTTTCTTTAGCAGTGCTGGAAGTTACAACGTGGCTGTGTGAGTGCTCTCACTGGAAACCTCATGGCTTTGAACGTACGGGGGTGCTTCAAATGATCATGAAACTAAAAAGGCGGTTTGGGCATTGTGCAAAGTTGCATTCACAAAACTTCTAAATCGCACCCCGCTATCATAGGGGACTACCGCCATTCAAGAGCGAAGACAAACACTGTTGTGGACGATCACCAAAGAAAGGAACGAAAATAGGCTGACCTTTCTTCTTAACCGGTAAACGCTCTAGGGCTTTTTGCAGCTCAGTTGCATGCATACCCTGTAGCTCTGTCTTTTATGTATAATTCTTCCACAATTTTACAGGGTATATAAACTCTTTGTTCACAACAGTGTAAGCTGTTGCTACTGGAGAAGGTTCACATGATGAAGACGAAGCAGTGTCTGGTTCTTCATTTGTCCTTTTTTTAATTATTATTCTAAAACAACTGATAAGAGTACAGTTAAAGCATCGGCTCGAAAAGCAGTATTGGTAAGAATAGTAGTATCGTTATAATCTCAATACCCATCCCTAGTCAAGCTAGTAGGCAAGATTCAAGAGTTACGACAGCGCTAAGGGAATGAAATGCACGGTGATAAGATCTGTTTCCATCTCTACTGCCTCTGCACGAGACCATTTAGGTTCAGATCACTACCGGCTCATTTCTGACTAATCAGGGAATCTCTTCCTTGTTTGGTTGACAAGACTGGATCTCGTCTGTCAATCACATTTGCGTGACATGCAGTACTTCTCAAAAGGCTGAGGAACATGGGGAGGGAGGGAGGCATTTGTTTGGGTGAATTGGTTTCAGAATCTCACCCCCTTCCGCCCCTTGCTGCTCTCGTCACAATCCTCAAATCTTACCGACAGCGCCGTCGCTACGGTAACACTATCAAGAGCGCTGAATGGATGTGGAGCAAGTCTGTACACGCGCACAGGCTTGTGCGTGTGAAACAAAACGGCCGTGTAACATTTTGTTCTCCCGAAAAGTAAAAAGACGGCCGCTTACCTTTCCTCTCCCGATCACGTCCATCAGTCTCCCCGGCGTACCGCAGAGAATATTACAGCCCCGCATGAGGTCTCTCATCTGATGGCCGGTGCTGATCCCGCCGTACACCACCACTGGACGCACGCAGGTCCTACGGGGCCGGGGGCAAACAGAGACATCCTACAAATCACGTCTGCCATGGCATCTTTTAAACCAGTGACCCATCGACCGCCCGACGTTCAGCTACAACAACATATCGTCAACACATAAAACACCAGTGTGTGTGGTCGTCGTCCCGTACACCTAATGGCGTCAGTAACACACCGTTTGGTTTAAGCAACGTTTAACAAATGCCTTAGGGACACCTTAGTGGAGCGTGTGGTCATCGACATCCCAGATACGTTGTGTGTCGGAAACACGTTTGTTTGAGGAACAATGAAGTTTAGGATATGCCGTAAGGACACAGTGGTGGGAATGCCACACATAATTTCGTAGGGTCACATGATCAAAATGGCTCCATTGCAAGACGTTCTTCAATATGTTTCATCGGTGAATCTGGCTTGTACACTGCAACATCACAATGACGGCCTCCATTTTGGACGCATAGGAGCATTGTAATGTTAGTTATTTAGGTATTGGTAAGGGTGTTTTGCTCATGGTTTTGTAATTATGGACACAAACTCCCATGATGCATTCTGATGTACAAACCCCACAGCCAAGGAAAAACATGGAGGAAGTAAACAGATTTTTTTAAAAAGAGGGAGGTATGACATCCACCACGGACCCATGAGCAAACTTGCGGGCCTCCATGTAGATCTGGTTGATGAGCTCCCTGGTGGGGGCCACGATGATGGCCTGTGGCTCCTGCTGCTCGCTGAACGCGCTGGCAGCCACACCGTCGGCCATCATCTGCTGCAGGATGGGCAACAGGAACGCAGCCTGAGGGAGAGAGAGGGGGGGAGAGCCGGGGAGAGGGAGAGAGGGGGGGAGAGCGAGAGTGAAAGAGAGAGCGAGCGAGGGAGGGGGAGGGAGGGAGAGAGTTGGGGAGAGTGAGAGAGCCAGGAAGAGAGAGAGCGAGCCGGGAGAGAGCGAGAGAGAGAGAGACCTCATCAGGTAGACCAGGTGAGACATCTCATCCAGTAGACGTTCACTGATGAAGAGGTCTCAATGTAAGTTATGCTTTTTATTTGTTGAGTGCTTTTCTGGATACTCACTTTACAAGACATGAATAAAACTAAATCAGTCAAAGATTACATTAAAAGATTTAAACCATGCAAATTTAAGACAAATTGGTTATAATGTACTTGTAAAACAATAACCTAACATTAAATCCACTTACCTCCCTTACAGTATAGTTGGATGTTATGTTGGATGTTTTCAGTGGCTTTTCAAAATCTATAGCCATTTTATGTGTAGCGATTATTTTTTAATACAATTTAAAAATAGATCAAACAACGTTATATACTACGTGCCGTTTGTCCAAGTCTATACCGATCCACAAGTCAGAACTTCAGCACTGGTGCACCACAAACAAACAGTAAGTAAACCATCTGCTCTGGGTGCCGGTCGTGTTCATGTGCCCTCTTACGGTTTTGCCAGATCCGGTCTGGGCGCACGCCATGATGTCCCTGCCGGCGGCGATGATGGGTATGCCGTGTTTCTGCACCGGGGTGGGCTTGATGTACCCCGACTTGGCCACATTCCTCTTCAAGGACTCGCACAGACGCGCCTCCTCAAACGTCTGCAGGTCGAGGAGAAAAACCATGACACCCTCAACCTCCTCCATTCCCTCCTCCTCCACCCTCACCCTTTCCCTCCTCCCCCCACCCTCCTCCTCCTCTTCTTCCTCCTCCCCCGCCCTCCTCCTCCACTATCTATTCAACCTCCGTGGCACAAGTCGTTCAATGGAAACCAATAGAAACGCAGAGCGCCCGGGTCACCACGTTGTTCTAGTCACACACACACGACATTATTCACTCCTGGGTCAACACGTTGTTCTAGTCTCACACACACGACATTATTCACTCCTGGGTCAACACGTTGTTCTAGTCACACACACACACGACATTATTCACTCCTGGGTCAACACGTTGTTCTAGTCACACACACACGACATTATTCACTCCTGGGTCAACACGTTGTTCTAGTCACACACACACGACATTATTCACTCCTGGGTCAACACGTTGTTCTAGTCACACACACACGACATTATTCACTCCTGGGTCAACACGTTGTTCTAGTCACACACACACGACATTATTCACTCCTGGGTCAACACGTTGTTCTAGTCACACACACACGACATTATTCCCTCCCGGGTTCACGGCGACACCAGCGGAGGTCACAAAAGCCGACCCCGGACGCCCTTGACACACTTACTAAGATGGCAGGGGGCGGGTTCAGGCCGCTGACGTCCACCAGGATGTCGTCGTACTTGTTGAAGTTGATGCCCGACGCGTAATGGGCGAAGATGGTGTCTTCGTCCTCAGCCAGGGGCGGGGGAACGTACGTCACCCTGGGTCCTGGGGGGGGGGGAAGACGCATGGATCAACGGGCAGCCACGGTGGCGACGTGCGTAAACAAACGTCTGGAGACTTACGGGCGTCTTCCCCCTCGTTTTCATAGTCGCCGGTGGAAACTGAAATGGAGACGAACAAAGAGTTAATGATGCAACGCTGAACTCCGAAGTTCCTACTCCGAAATGGAACCGGGGGACGGGGGTACGGACACAGAAAGGAAGTCCGGCATTTTGTGGCTCAATGCGGATTATGAACAATATATGGAGCAGCATTTATGCTCGTCTTTAGGGCTGGCCGGAATAATTTCAAGCTTAGGATATTCCTTCGGTTTTCCGATTGAATAATAACAAACAAAAAAGTAATGTTTTGAATCAAGTCTGAGCTTGTTTTTCCGAGTGGTCTTGAACGCAGCAAGGGTAACACCCGTGGCATATTTCTAGATGGGTCTTGATACAAAGTATAGACTACAAGACATGGGAGTTATAGTCACCTTTAGAGAAGACTTCCTCTTCTTTCCCACGATAACCTGCAGGATTAAAAAGGGTCAGACAGGGAACCAAACTACAGCAGGTCGTTCGCTGTCATTTCATAAATCGTAGCTAGGACAATTTACCTCCTCCGCTTCCCTCTTTCGATCCACCTTAAGAGACATATTTGTATTAATTCAAATCTCAAAGCAGTTTCATAGTATCATCCTCAAATATATATAATCACATTCCCTTATGTATTCATCAGTTTTGGGGGTTTTCCCAAAATGTGAAGATCGTCAAGCATTTGATTACACAGGTTAAAATAAGTTACAACGAACCCAAACCTAACCTTTGCCACTTAAAGCAGAAACTAAACTCACTCTCAAATGGATCATTTTAAAATAAATCAGAAGCATACATTGGGGAGTTTTCCCCAATGTCACCTAAAGCTAAAAATTTATTTAAAAAGCCCCCCAAAAAATTATACGATGTATAAAAGGAAAATATGTATATATTTAGTTTTCTGCGATGTCATTGGCTGTACCTCTGAATGAGCCTTGACCTCCTCTTCTTCCAGAGCCGCCATCTTGATATCCGTCATCTCCAAATGAAAAAAATTAAAAACCATTTAAGGTGAAAAAGCAAGCGTAGGCAACTATCTAAAGAAAATTAAAAGTTAAATTAATTTAACATACCTCCGGAATCACTCCTAAACCCTCTACCCCCACCTGGTGGTTTAAACAAGTACTGAAATTACCAAATGAACCATGACATCAAAGGGATTGTACAAGTCACTTTTTACAGGCCTGCAAAAGTTACACGAGCTACAAACGCCATATTATCACCTCTTCCTCCTCTCCCTCGGAAGCCTCCTCTCCCTCCACCATTCCAACTGCTGCCTTCTGTATCTAAGTGGACAAAAGCGACCGACAAGTGACTGGGAGGGAAAGTCACACCAAAACGCAGTCCCATGGATCAACGCAGTTTTAAAACTCACCATTCTCATTGTCGCCTCCACCCGTGTGAGACAAATACCTCTTAGTTGTAGCTTGCATTAGTCGTTACACACCGCCCCCCCCCCACCCACACACACATATATACACCATTGCGTGTTGCGTCATTAAAACATAAAACATGATTATTATTATTATATAAATTACCAGAAGAGAACCCTTTAAATCCTCCTCCTCTTCCACCACGACCTTTGGAAAAAAAATAAATAATAAGAATTGTATTCAACCTTTCTGCTCAAAAGAAAGTAACCGGAGAGTAAGTTCAAATGCTGCTTACCTCTCCCTCCGATGAATCCTTTCACCCCTGCTCATCAGAAATTACATTATTATTAATTCATATTTTCACTTTTTCCATTTGCAACGGAACAACGGAGATATTTGCACCATTCTGGTCTACAGATCCACTTCCTCCACTGTTCCACGATGAGGTCCCGTTAGACCCTGAGAGGACGTTAAGTGTATATTACTTTAAAACAATCACACACACACACACACACACCAAAAACGCTAACGGCGATTAACTTACCACCGTTTGATGCAAAATCCGCCGTTGTGGTCGTACGTTCCTGTTAACATCAAGAGACATTTACACGTGTGAAAATAATGCGCCACGGCGTTCACGGAAGACGTCAAACAAAATGCAGATTACCTGTTCTTCCCACTCGTCACTCATGATTTGCGAGGGTGTATTTCGGTTGTTTCTAAAAGGACATTCAAAAACCAACAGTGTTGAAGAAGTCGAGGGGACAAAAACAGACATGCATTTCGCGTTCAGCCGACGGCCGAAAAGTTCGCCATCAGTACCGCAGATCACGTGCCAGGGGGGGTCATTTAGCTAGCGGCTTCTTTTCAAGTTAACAAAATTAAGTGCATTCGGTTAATTAAGACAAACAGTGACACTTATAAGTGTGGATTCGCCGATTAGTCCAAATATCAAGCTTCTTAGTCAATGACGGCTAGTTTATGCAAACATTAATTAAAAAAGAAAAGGCTAATGCTAACGTTACAAAAGACGGTGTCGCTCGACCATCGACCAGCTAGGCTATCGTAAGGAAAGGGGTTCGCTCCATTCAAATGGACGGGGAACAAACGGGGACCACCGTGAAACATTTGGAGGCAATGGGCGAGACCGTTAGCAGCGGACCACGTGCCGTGACCGTAACGTTAGCTAGCAGCGGAACCGTATTCATGTTACATAGTGTAAATAATAAGTTAAATAAGACGAACGGTAACTTAAGCCCGAAGAGTGGGGGTTTGCCTACTAGCCCAAATGTTTTAAGGTAAAGTTACATGATGGCTAACTAATGCAAAACTGATACTTATGTCGTGGTGAGCGACATTCGACCGCAAAGGACAATTCCGCATCAGTTTAATTGTTTAAAAAGTCGACTTGAGATATAAACTGGTCGCAATTTCGAGGGATATTTGCTAAGACGTCCCAATTTCACCTTGAACATGTAAGAAAGGCGCGAGGTGCACATTTCTAGCTAACGTTAGCGCGCTTCATTAGCTTGCTTTTCATTTAAACAATTGGTGAATTAGGTGTCCGACTATTCCCTAATTTGTTTAATTTCCTTTACGGATACAGTAGTGATTAAATAATAATTAAATTCCAAATGAACTGTAACTTTACATGCTGGAGCGGAGACGAAGACCTCGGGAAAGCGTGCTGGACTTCTGCACACCTGTTGGGTCGTTAAGAGATCGAGCTCAGCGGCTGTGGGCGGACATCTGGGGGCCGGCCTTTCCCTCGACCTGCTACAGGCTTACGTGGCTGTCAATCACCTGCGCTCATTGCATGTGCCAATCACGGACGCTTCTTAGGCATTCTCCCGTGAATCGTTATTCTCCACTAAAACGGTGTATTTTCTATGTGTTTCTTGCAAATAAACCAGTGAGAGACATCGGAAAGCCTTTTGAAAATGTTCAGGGCATACATGCATTTCAAATAATGCAGAATGATTTTAGTCCAAAATATATATATATAAAGCGTCAACATCGCTACACGTATTTCTGTCTTTGGCTAGGCACGTAAATCCAATTGATTAATTTCAATGGATTGCAATTGTCCATAACCTATTTGTGAGACTGGTACACTAGCAAACCGTTGAGTTTGTTACCTTCATCAAAAATACAAAGTGAAGTCGATAACGGCTACTACCGTAATACCTCATTTCAGAAAAAAAGTGAAGCCAAAAGGCATAAAACATTAGCATACAAAATTGTAAACAGAAAATAAGAGCCATTCTTTCAGTTGGAATTTATTGTTGGTAAATTTGTGTAATTCCATCAAACGCCTTCAGTAACCACACAGGCTGTAAACCAAAGCATTAGCAGATGGCAGCACACATTTTCAAACGAAGATCCACAAAATCCGTGTTCGTTCCCCAAACAGTGCAACGGAGACCCACTACTACTAATAAAAGGTTATTGCGTTCTCCGCCAAAACTTCCTAGTACTATCAAAACCGTTCTAAAACGAGACACTTTGACACCATTCAACTGGGCTTCGACTCGAGTGTTGCTGGGCAGAGCTTCAGTCAGTCTGGACCAAACCGTCTCTCCGGATTTCTAAGTAGTTAGAAGTGATCCACTAGTAAGATGCGCTTAGTCCCCTTCAGAAGACAACACCCCCCCACCCCCCCCCCATTGAGCGGTGGTCCATCAAGACCAGTCTCCCAGTCCCAGTCAGGGCGCAACCAAAATAATAAAACATGACAAATAAAAAGAATAAATTCACAGGAGAAAGGCTCAGGTGATCGCCACACATGCAGGTTCCACTTGCAGTTCTCCACACGCCCTGAATGTCCAGTCTCCATTTTAGACCCCGCCCAAGAGCCTCTGGCTTCCACTGGTTCCACTGGTCAACATGGGAGAGAGAGAGATAGAGAGAAAAAAATAAGGTAGAAACCCCTAAAACAAATAGCTTCCCCCAAAAAGAAGAAAAACAAGTAGTCCAGATACAAGACAATTAATCAGCCATCGGAACATTGAACAGGATGGAGCGGGCGAGAGACACTTCCTGACTCCCTCCCTCGGGTTTAAAACCACGCCGTGGTGGTGCGGGTGGTGGTGCGGGTGGAGGACGCTTTCGATTGGTCGACACTGCTGTCAAAGAAAAAAACTAAAAAGGGAACGTGGGAGGAGCTTATTTTCCTCCGTGATGCGGGGCAGTCAAATCCAGCAAGCTCCGCCCCCTTCCAGCCGAGTTTCACATTAGGACAGGCAGGTGGGGGGGGGGGGGGGGGGGGGGGTAGGAGGACGTAGCTCTGGAGTGGGAGGGTGGGGTTCGGGACCAGATAGCGGAGGCGACGGTTGGGTTGGGGGTGGGGGGGTGCGTGTGTGTTTGTGTAAATGTTGGCCTAAGGCTGCAGTAGAAGTCCATTCACACGCACTACGAGTTTATAGCAGGAGGAAGAGGAAGGACTCTTAAATGGGAGACAGATTCCCGGGCTCTAGTTGTTTTGACTTTACTTCATGTTAAAACGGGTGGCGGGAGGTGGTGGGGTTTTTGGGGGGGGGGGGGGGGGGGGGGGGGGGAAGAGAGAGGGGAGAGGTGGGGGAGCTCAGGCACAGAGCAGGGTCTGTAGGGCTTTCGTCTGGGCTTCGTTGAGGGTCGACACACACTGCGTCCACAGTTCTCCCGACGTCTGGGGGGGGGGGGGGGGGGGAGCAGAGCGATGAGGTTAGACCCAGCAAACACAACGCTGCTAAAATAAAACACTTGAAGAAAGGGTTGGGCACCGTTTGATGTAAATGATTACTTCTAAAGCTATGTCTCCATGATTGCGTTGTTTAGGATATTCTATGCATTTGTAATCGTTTCATGTCTCGTTCAAAAGAGATTCGCCGCTCAGTGAGACTTTCTGATCAAATAAAGGCTACATAATAACATCTATAAATCAATACAAAACATGCATTATAAATGAGCATCGCCTCTGTGCAGAGTGCTGGTCTGATGCACATCAATGCAACAGTAAGGTGTGATCTGTCGAACCAGTAGCATTAGAAGTAGTGAGGTGGGTATAAAAACGATGCATCTTTCGGTAATGAATGAATTAAATAGTCTAATAACTAAAATATTATCGTCACATTCGGGTTGATGAGGTACATGGACAGCGTTTATCTAACAAGTGAACCACTCCAAGCGCTTTATAGTTATTGCCTGACACTCATCCATTCATACACACGTTCACCCATTCACACACCGACGGCGGTGTCAGCCGTGCGAGGCGACAGCCAGCGCGTCGGGAGCAGTTAGGGTGAGACGTCTCGCTCAGGGGACACCTCGACACTCAGCTTAGGAGGAGCCGGGGATCGAACTAGCAACCTTCGGGTTACCAGTCAACCCGCTCTTCCTCCTGAGCCACTGCCGCCCCTGACAGGTACAGGATTGCGCCCGTCAGCTCTAACAGCTGCATTGTTTTAAAGGGTAACTTAAACTGGAAGTGTTCGCGTTGAAGGGCCCCTGTTACACCACCAGGTGTGAGTGGGATCAGCCGTTAGAAAACCTGGCCTTCCCGGTGCCTTAGTGACATCACAAGTGGGCGTGTCCACCTAGACGTACGCCGGATAGGTCAGTCGACCCAGTGGACTGGAGCAAACGTTGCTCGTCTATCATCGTACGTCTAGGTGGACACACCCACTTGTGATGTCACCAAGGCACAGGAAAAGGCCGATTTTCAAACGGCTTGTAGCGGCCAATCACGCCTACACCTGGGGCGTGACATCACCCCCCTAGTTTAGGGTACGGGAGGGCAGAGGCCACACACCTGGACCTGTCGGACCACGTTGGCCAGCCGCTTGCTGCACGCGTCCTCGCTCTTCACCGACTCGTTGGCCACGCCCTCCGCGATGATGAGGAAGATCTTGGGAAGGTTGGCGTTGTCGGGTCCGAGGACGATGGGATTGTTGCTGTGGCGATGAAATGAAAAATAGAATCTCTCTCTCTCTCTCAAAACGGAGGGAGTCGTTGCAATGTACAAGCCCCACAGGGGGAGGAGCCTACCTCTCGATGAGGTCACACAGGAAGTCGAAGGTGTGCGCCGCCTCCTCCTTGTCCTCGTTGAGTGGCAGCCAGGCCAGCCAATGGGGCAGGATCTCCGTGACGTTGGCGCACTCGGGCCGGAAGCGCATCACCTTGCCGACGGCGGAGATGCAGTTCTCCGTGGCGTTGACGTTCTCCTTGGAGCGCGACTCCGCCGCCTGGATGGCGCCCACCAGCAGGGCGATGGCCTCTGGGGGGGGGGGGGGGGGGGGGGGGAAACACACACACAGAGTTTAATGTGTGAGTATCCCCCTTTTCCAGGTCAAATTCAAACAGATAAAAAAATAAAATAAAGAGTTCTGAAAAAAAGATCACTGAGAGTTCTAAGAGGGGGGGGGGGGGGAGAGACGCGTTATCGCCACGGTTACGGCTCCGGACCAAAACGCGTCCGCTAAACGCCCTGAATATTAAAAGAAGGGGGGGGGGGGGGGGGGGTACTCACCCGTGCAGAAGGGGCGGTAGCTCTCGCCGCCGTACTGGGCCATGACGCCCACGCCGTAGGCCCCCGCCTGCCTGACCTCGGGGCTGCCGTCGCACAGGGACCGCAGCATGGGCCGGAGGAACACCTCGGCGTACTTGAAGGAGGCGGGGCTGCAGTGCTCCACCACGTCGTCGAAGATGCACAGGCCCCACTGGCGGTCCGTCCAGGGCCGGGCGGGGCCCTGTGGGCGGGGGAAGACGAGGGGTCAGGGGTCAGAGGTGGCGCCCGACAGCGGGGGTGAGGGTTCAATACGGTCGCGCAAACCCGATTCGCTCCAACGCGGCATCGTCATCCGCGATTCAAACGCTGGCGATAATTCACCATCCCTGAATTTCGCCCTTGCGGTCATAACCTTTGGCCTGTGGTGCCCTTTGGAGACTTCCTGTCACCGATGGGCTACACAATAAAAGCGTCCCGACGCAATACATCAGCAGCAACTTTGTGATAAAACGGCAGTATGAACTGGAAACGTTATGAGCTTAATATTATATATATATCCTGGTCCGTTTTGGACCACACAATGATTATGACGTTACTCTTCACAGAGTAAGACTTCTTGAGGAGGAGGAGGAGGAGGAGGAGGAGGAGGAGGAGGAGGAGGAGGAGGAGGAGCTGACTCACGATGAGCTGCACGATCAGAGGCATGAGCTGCTCGAACCACGGTAGGATCTTCTCCTTGTAGCTGCTGAAGACCGAGTGCAAGATGTCCGACACCTTGGTCAGGATGTACACGTCGTTTTCATCCTGGGGAAAAAGGTTCAGTCACATTGGCGGATGAAGGGCACATGGGCACACACACAGGCACACAGACACAGACACACACACACACGGCCACATACACAGGCGCACACACAAACACTTTCATCCTGGAAAAAGGTTTACTTTCATATTACAATTTATATTCCCAATTAGCCATTTCATAATCCTCTGTTGAGGTCACAAGAGAAATCAGAAATATGCCGTGCGTGTTTAAATGAAAACTCCTGACTTATCTTGGAATAAAGGTAATAAAAAGCAAGGCATCGCAATATACGTTATTGCAACACTCTGTATATCGCATATTTAAAACCACAATACCCTATCGTGACTTCAAGTAGAAATACAGCCTCAGACATCTTCGTAGAACATCTATTGGTGGTGTACAATGCAATAGTTACAATGAGGTTTAAAAAGGCAAGCATGTCTCCAAATGAGTGCAGCACAGAACATACGCATCAGATGTTAGTTTGATTCCCATATGACGTGTTTTAGGCTGTATTAATCTCAACGTGTGAGTATCATGATAATAGTGTATGGTGGGGCCGCTGGTGATTCCTGCACCTATTAAAACAGGCATCTACACTTCAAGGCCCCACAGAGCTACTAGCTACAGCTACACAATGTGTTGGTTCTGACTGTGCAGCCGTGATGAGCAGCCATTTTAGGATGGTGCAGTAAAGGGATCGCTTGAGAGACAAAAGGGAGGATGGAGGGGAGTTGGTCACCTCGTCTTGCAGCGTTTCCTCCACCTGTTCATCGTAGTCCTCATCCTGACGCTTGGCTGTGATGGAGAGGAGACAGGAGCGCGTGTTAAAATAAGGACCACACAACCACAATCCCAGGAGATTCCTCCAGAGCATTTGATCCGTGTCAGGCGGTGGTTTGACATGATCAAGAAGTGCAATTATTGGCCCTTGAAAAAAGATTATACTAAAGGTTTCTGTCTCTTGATGCACCCTTTTTTTGGCTGACACCGCCGTCGGTGGGTGAACGTGTGTATGAATGGGTGAACGTATGAATGGGTGAATGTCAGGCAGTATCCACTGGTAAGAAGAACGCGGTGTGAATGCGGCCCATTCACCGTAAACAACGCGGGGACTTGCCTTGTCTGAGCTCCTGGTTCTTGAAGTGCTCCTCCAGTTTGCCCTTCAGGATTCCCCCCAGCTCCTCAAAGTGTGCCGTGTTCAGACAGCCGTCCCCCATCAGCTCCACGCACTACAGAGGGGGGGGGGGGGGGGGGCAACAGACGGGCGGTGAGCCCCACGCTCTGAGTGGCATGGCTACGGACACACAGGCTAAGGCGATGTGAGGAAACATTGTAATAATGAAAAGGCCCCGTCTGCGGTTTACAAAGTAGACTCTTGTTGCGTTCGCCACAGTGGCTGCATGGACGTGGAAGTGTGTGGGAAAGGTACAGCCATCTAAAATGCTGTTTGAGTGGCGCTCTACTCATTGGGTCGTGTGCACGCCGACGTCACGGCTACAGGGACCTGGGTTCCTGCGGCCGCGCAGAGGGATTTGACCTCAAATCAAAGGTCAAACCTCAAGATCAAGTTTGACCCCAAAACGCCGCCCGCGCATTGGGAGGTTGGGCGGGGTTTCCGGAGAGAGCGGGGAGAGGGAGGGGGGGGGGGGGGGGGGGGGGGGCACGGAGGCGCGGCGCACCGAGAGGCCCTCACCTTGGCGAAGGCGTGCATGATCTCCGACAGGACGTCCGAGTCGGGCTCCGTGCCGATGGACTTGATGAGGGCGTCGCACATGAAGAGCCACATCTCGGTGAGGTAGTCGGGGCCTCGAACCCGCGCACACTCCAGCAGCAGGGGCATGGACTCTGCCGCCGCCACGCGCACGCGTGCAGAGGGAGACCGGGGTCAAGGGTCACCGCTCGGAATAGTTGTGCGCTACAATGACGGCGTGCCATGAGATGTATAGCATGGATGAGACACGCATAACAATAACAGTGTGTGTGGGGGGGGGTCATCAGTACAACAGGTGTGCAACGACCGTGACATAGGGGACCCCGCACAGTTCAAGGGGTCAGAGGTCAAAAGGATATCATCGTGGAAGTAGAACTTGAGGAGGGGCACCATCAGCTTCACCACCTGCTCCGTGTACTCCACAAAGCCCTCCTTCAGCTCCTTGGCGTAGCACACCTGGAGGGGGGGGGGGGGGAACCGTGACAACACACAGCAGAGGCTCACACCCGGCGGTATCCACGGCAACCGAGATGCATCAACGGAATTCAACGGGGGAAAGAACAGTGAGAGTGAGAGAGTGAGCGAGAGAGCGTTTGAGAGTGAGCGGGAGAGCGTTTGAGAGAGTGAGCGAGAGAGCGTTTGAGAGAGTGAGCGAGAGAGCGTTTGAGAGTGAGCGGGAGAGCGTTTGAGAGAGTGAGCGAGAGAGCGAGCGGGAGAGCGTTTGAGAGTGAGCGAGAGAGCGTTTGAGCGAGAGAGCGTTTGAGAGTGAGCGAGAGAGCGTTTGAGAGACAGTGAGCGAGAGAGCCTTTGAGAGAGAGTGAGCGAGAGCGAGTGAGCATGTGAGAGCGAGCTGGTGCGAGCGAGAGCGTGAGCGCGGGCAGAGGGGAATCCTCACCAGCATCTGGCAGGCGGTGGCCTTCTCCTCCAGGCCGGCGGTCTTGATGCCGAAGCTCTGCTGGTCGCCCAGGTTCACAAACTCCCAGCCGTCGTCCTCGGAGATGTTCTCCATGTCCTGAGCTGGTGGGGGGAGGGGGGGGAGAAGAGGAGGACAGCGTTTAGCTTCCCACACAACACACGCTCTGGCCCCCGGGATAACCCCCCGTCTTCGAAGGTCCCTGGCCCCCCGGTAACGGGGGAGCGTCTCCCTCGGCCCGACGTCACCACCATCCAGTCAACGGTGGTGAGTTAAGATGGCCGCCGTGCGGTGGTAGTGGGTGGGGGGGGGGGGGGGGCGACTTACTGTCCAGCAGAGCGACCTCGGGCTTGATGGAGGCGGTCTTCATCAGGGGGCCCATCACCACGGGCAGGTACTGCTGGAACTCCTTGCCCAGGATCTTGCACATGCGAGCCCACGCTGAGATCATGTAGGAGATCTAACACACACACAGAGTTTGTTTTGGTGGGAGGACACCAAACACACACGGGGGGTGGGGGGGGTTATCTGGGACCACCGTTAAGTACGGGAGTCCGGGTACCGACCTGGGGGTCGTCGTCCTCCAGGTCGTTGAAGTCCGTCTGGGTCTTCAGGAGCAGCTGCATCACATCCGAGGCGTCTGGCATGAACTACCGGAGAGAACGAGGGGGTTAGTGCTACACACACACACACACACACACACCCACACACACCCACACCCACCCCCACCCCCCCCACACACACACACACACACACACACCCACCCACCCCCACACACACACACACACACACACACACACACACACACACACACACACACACCCCCCACACACGTGATGTCGTGCATGAATTCATCAAAAAGTGCAATGAAAGCAAACAAAGGACAGGTGCAGTAGATTGAGACGCGAGGACCAGTTTGAACTGCATTCCTGTCAGCGCTGCCACACAGAGGTCCTAACAGAGGGAATAGCGTCCCATCCTTCATCCATCGGAGTCGGAATACGCCTCCGAGTTAATAGGCTGAATTTGAGCCGTGTATTAAGATCCTGTTTGACATTTGGTTTTGGTAGTGGATACATCGTTTGATACGATGGGGTGATTTGACGTTTGTACATCCCGTGGTCTAAGAGATCCAGACACGTAAACAAGAGTCCCCAAGCTAGCCTTGTGTCAAGTCCACTTGACGAGCAAGTATGGGAAGACATTTAATTTAGCCCACGCTTGTCTCGCTCCGGGAACACCTCGACACCCGGCTAGGAGGAGCCGGGGGGGGGAATCGAACCGGCGACCTTCCGGTTACAAGTCAACACGCTTGGCCGGACGGAGGCGACGCTACCTTCTCCTTGCCGACGGCCAGGCCGATGAGGCTGATGCACTCGATGGTCTTCCCCCGGAGCAGGCGCAGCTCCTTCTGCACGGCGTTCTCCACGATGTGCTTCAGCGACGGCATGAAGAGGTCGTAGTACGGCACAAACCTCTCCTCCGCCGTGTCGGCCACCGAGGCGATGGAGGTCACCACCTGCTCCAGCACCAGCTTGGTGCCCTTGTGGATCAGCTAGGAGAGAGAGAGAGATGGAGATCAGGAGTATGAACAGGTTCTGGATCAGCTGGGAGAGAGAGAGAGATGGAGATCAGGGGTATGAACAGGTTCTGGATCAGCTGGGAGAGATGGAGACCATGAGGACCAGGAGTATGAACAGGTTCTGGATCAGCTGGGAGAGATGGAGACCATGAGGACCAGGAGCATGAACATGTCCTGGATCAGCTGGGAGAGAGAGAGAGATGGAGATCAGGAGCATGAACAGGTTCTGGATCAGCTGGGAGAGAGAGCGAGATAAAGACCAGGAGCATGAACATGTCCTGGATCAGCTGGGAGAGAGAGAGAGATGGCGATCACGAGTATGAACAGGTTCTGGATCAGCTGGGAGAGAGAGAGATGGCGATCAGGAGCATGAACAGGTTCTGGATCAGCTGGGAGAGAGATAAAGACCAGGAGTATAAACAGGTTCTGGATCAGCCGGGAGAGATGGAGACCATGAGGACCAGGAGTATAAACAGGTTGTGGATCAGCCGGGAGCCTCACCTCCTGCAGCTTGGCCACCATGATGACGTGCAGGTGCTGCACCAGGCTCTCCAGGTAGGGCACCAGCAGGGACTTGGGGCAGTCCTCGGTGAAGTTGATGAGGGCCGCGGCGGCGTGCGCCTGCACCCGCGGGTTGGTCTGGTCCTCCATGGTCTGCAGCAGGGCCGAGATCACCTGGGGAGGGGGAGCGGTTAGCTAAACATCCCCGTTGGACTGCTGCATCCATTCTTCAACATACTGAACCTTTATGCAAATCAAGTGCTTTTCTGACGTAAATGCCTTTGAATGTAAATATTATTTATGCCTTTGAATAGTCATCTGTATATTGAAATGGTCAAATGGCACCCCAGGCGATGGTTTTATACGGTGGAGCAGAGACCTGTTCGGCTACGTTGGGTTTCGTTTGCTCGGAAGCCCGTTGGAACGAGGGACAACGAGGGACTTTTGGGTCGCCCTTTTGTCCCAAACAAACGGAACTACGTTCTCTGCAGTCGGGCTCCGGGGTGCGTTGAACACAACGGCACGCGCATTCATTCATTCATTCATTCATTCCACGGCCGTGTGGGAACATTGGGAAACAGGTGCGTTGAACCAAAAGACGTGACTTTCTGAAATCACCGCAGTACACACAACTCACCTTATCGTGGAACTTCTTCTGGAAGGTGGGGGCGAAGTCCGTGGCCATCTGGCCGATGGCGTTGCACGCAGCGTAGCGCACTCTGGGATGCTGGGGGGGGACACAGGCCAGGGAACAGTTCAAGCACCATGACTTGACCTTACATTTAGCAGACGCTTTTATCCACAGCGACTTACAACCACACACACACACACACACACACACACACACACACACACACACACACACACACACACACACACACACACACACACACACACACACACACACACACACACACACACACACACACACACACACACACACACACACACACACACACACACACACACACACACACACACACACACACACACACCTCGTTCGGGAGCAGTCAGGGTGAGGCGTCTCGCTCAGGGGACACCTCGACACTCAGCTCAGGAGGAGCCGGGGATCAAACTAGCAACCTTCCGGTTACCAGTCAACCCGGCTCTACCTCCTGAGCTACAGCAGGTGACCGTAATACCTCATGAATACATGATATGATATATGATGGCAAAACTATTACGAAATATAGCAACTGGCCCCAAATATAAATCGGGGTGACCCCCCCGGTTTCAGCTCAAATACACCGAGATTCAAACAAACTTGTTCAGGGCCAGCAGGTCGAGTAAGACGGGGCGCTACGCTACGATTCTGGGTTCGCCGCCGTCTGGCTTATTGGAAACAGGCCGATGTTGGCGTGGACAGCGCAGGGCCCCCACGCAGGGCCGCCACCCGGGGCCGCCATGCAGGGCCCCCACGCAGGGCCGCCACGCGGGGGCGTGCGCTGTCCAGAGCGGGCGAGGGGTCTTACGGGGTCCGAGCAGAAGAGCAGGACGAAGCAGACGATCTCGCTGAGGATGGCCTCCATCTGCTGGTGGCAGCCCTCGCCGATGGCAGACAGCGCCATCAGGCCAGCGTGGCGGTACTTCCAGTCCGCTAAGAGAGGGAGGGGGGGGGGGCAGAGAACAGGGTTCACACAGAGTCAGACCGGAGCCACGCAGCACCTCTGGATCCACTACAACCCCCGTCGTCCCTTTCCAAAATGACTTTGTGTTACCGATCCTGCGTCAGTGCATTTAGCATTTGGACCACGGCAACAATAGCGACGTAGACCCTGTGGGAGCAGTGGCTCACACCAGCAGTTTATTAAATAAATAAAATGCTGTGCAAAATACAGACTATAACGCAGATCCATCCTCAGACCAGAGTTTAACCAAGAGGTTAACAGTAAGCCGCATACACTTTCCCCAGCCATACCACATCACTGTTCTGCCACAGTCCTGTGACACGAGGCTATTTTTAAAAAATCATGTTTGCACGCAGTTTGTGAAAACACTGTGCTCTCCCCCCCCCCCCCCCCCCCCCCCCCCCCCCCCCCCCCCCCCCCCCCCCCCCCCCCCCCCCCCCCCCCCAAAAAAGAAAAGAAAAAAAGGTGCTTACATTGACTTCCACGTGCAAAGCGCCCTTCCCAGTCCGAGGAATAGACAGTAAACACACTTACGGTTCTGGAGCATCTGCATTATGTGCTGTTTGATCATGGGCAGCACGATCTTCCCTCCCAGACCACAGGCGATCCGGTCCAGGGCACTCTCCCCAGCCACGGCGTTACTACAGAGAGGAGAGGACCGGTCAGCCACCATCCCCTGGGAGGTACCACACAGCTGGGTGTCGTCCCCCCCCCCCCGGAGGAGGACGAGGAAGGGGTGTTACCTGTCAAAGTCGTCTTCCTCCAGCTCATCAGTCATGGCCCACTCCTCGTCCTCCTCCAGGTCCACCATCATGGCCAACATCTGGGGCACTGCAGAGACACAAGCGTGGCTTAGCATCCTCTGGTGTGGCGAAACCACACGAGAGAGAGAGAGAGAGAGAGAGAGAGAGAGAGACAGAGACAGAGACAGAGAGAGAGAGAGAGAGAGAGAGAGAGAGAGAGAGAGAGAGAGAGAGAGAGAGAGAGAGAGAGAGAGCGAGAGAGAGAGAGAGAGCGAGAGAGCGAGAGAGCGAGAGAGAGCGAGAGAGAGCGAGAGAGAGAGAGAGAGAGAGAGAGAGAGAGAGAGAGAGAGAGAGAGAGAGTGTGTGTCCCTGCTCACCGCTCTGGGCCACGATGGCGGTGTGTTTGCGGAGCATGGCCGCGGCCGTCTCTGACAGGGTGACGATCACCTCCAGCGCCAGCTGTCTCTGCATGTTGTTCAGGCAGGTGTCAGCGCACAGCTGGAGGAGGGGGGGGAGGAGAGGATCAACTGGGTTTTCATAATGGGTTCTACTCTGCTTTAGTGGTGTGGTTCCATGGGGGTGGACGGCTAATCCCACTCACACCGGGGGGTATAATAGGGTCCAGGTAAATTGCCAATATGTGGACAGGTTGCAGTTCAACTTTAAACACTTAATGAGACGACCCAGACTCTTGCGTGGGACAGCCTGTGGGCTGATTCTATTGGGTTTGAATCGGGCCGGTTTTGCCGGGAAAAGGGAAACGAGTGACGGAGAACCACAGATAATGGCGAAAACGTCCCCTCTTTCACAACTTACAGGTACTTTGATGTCATTGTCTCAAGCCTCTGAGCTCTGACTGCGCGTGCTACAGCCGGCTGCAGTTCCCCCAGTGGCCACAGGGGGCGGTCACGGGAAGGGATGTCTGATTCTCACCCCGAGCCTTGAACGGCCAAATGACCCACAGTCCTACACTAATTTCCCCAGTGGGACAATAACGCCTACGGAATTGAAAAGGCAAAAATAAAGAGAAAGAGGGTGGTCTAGCATTCGGTCTACAACGTGCCATCACAGCCCCTCAACACTGAACACATACGTAGCCATGTAGCCGTAGCATTAGCAAGGATTCTAGGTTGTACGCGCCTCGCTGCTTCCAATGAAGAGACCAGGGGGCCGCTGGTGCTGTGGGGGCCCCCAGACCCCCCCCCCCCCCCCCCCAGGACCCCCAACTCACCTTCAGGCTGAGCTGCAGCGTGGCCTCCAGGTTTGGCCTCAGGTACTTGGGGGCCGTGTCGGCGATCTCAACCAGGGACTTGAGCACAGAGTCGTCGGCCTGGTAACAGGACTCGTTCACCACCTGCGGGGGACGGGGGGACCGGATTGAATACAGTGAGACTGACGTGGGTGTGGAAAATGAAGCGCTTTGCTGCGATGGGATTCAAACCAACGAGGAAACGGTTCCTGCTTCCCTGCGAGGACAGGGACCTCTTGCGTGTAGAGCAACGGTAAGAGATGCACGCAAGGCTAAATGCTGTGGTCTTAGGGGGACACAAAATGGTGTGGTCTTAGGGGGACACAAAATGGTGTGGTCTTAGGGGGACACAAAATGGTGTGGTCTTAGGGGGACACAAAATGCTGTGGTCTTAGGGGGACACAAAATGCTGTGGTCTTAGGGGGACACAAAATGCTGTGGTCTTAGGGGGACACTGCTGATGAAAGTGGGGTCCGAGGATAATGTGGTTAACGAGAACTACGAGGAAACATTGTTAAATGAAATAACTAGACGAGTTAACGAGGCTGTGCAAAAAAAAGCTAACTGGACCCGGATTGCGTTTACAAAACGAACTAAAATGAACCAGAATGAGGGACAAAATATCTTTAGGTTGTTGTCTTTGTCAAGTGTGGATGGTTGTTCATCCATCCAAGTGAATACATGTGTAATAGTATGTTTTGTTGAGTTTCTACTACACAATAATAAAACACTGAAACTAATAACTAAATTAAAACGAAGTATAATTTTTTTTAATATATATAAATACATATATAAACTAAACTAGCACACCCACACAACAAAAAAAGAAAGAAAACTGCAACAGTGTCACATCCTTGGGAGTGGGGGGGGGGGTCTTACCAGCAGAATGCCAGGCAGCAGGTCAGAGAAGTGTTTCAGCAGGGGTGTGTTGCCCTCGTTGGACAGGATGAAGGAGGCAGCGGCGCGGGCGGCCAGGGTTCGGATCTGAGGGACGACGAGAAGAGGACGAGACCCATGAGGCCCAGAGGCACCACCAGTGCACCAAAGAGGACACCTCAGATCCCCAGGTCTTGTGTGTATCTACCCAGGCTACCCCTCTAGACGGATTCAAACTCAGGTGTGCAAACAGCCTTTTTATACTCGATAAGTGTGGTTGATACTCAAGACCACTTTGTAGTAATGGCAATTGGTTCATTTAACTGGTACAGAACACCACTGGTTCATTAAACTGGTACAGAATGCCACTGGTTCATTAAAGTGGTACAGAATTTCACTGGTTCATTAAACTGGTACAGAACGCCACTGGTTCATTAAACTGGTACAGAACGCCACTAGTTCATTAAACTGGTACAGAACGCCACTGGTTCATTAAACTGGTACAGAACGCCACTAGTTCATTAAACTGGTACAGAACGCCACTGGTTCATTAAACTGGTACAGAACGCCACTGGTTCATTAAAGTGGTACAGAACGCCACTGGTTCATTAAAGTGGTACAGAACGCCACTGGTTCCTTAAACTGGTACAGAACGCCACTGGTTCCTTAGGGCGCTACTGATGCCTACCTGTGGGTTCTCCTGGTCCTGCATGCACTGCACCAGCATGCGTTTGATGACTTCCGTGTAATGCTGCTGCTGGTTGCCAAAGATCCCTGGGAAGTTCCTGGAAACGATGGGGGGGAAATGTTTCCGCATCAACATCTAAAATGGCTTTGGTCTGGCAACTGTGGTTGCCCCCCCCCCCCCGCCAAAACGTCACAGCGACACATTCAAACAACCGAGGTTATTCTTGAGGCAATGAACCCTGGTTTGAACCTGGCACGAACGCATGAATGAATATGTGAGTGTGTATAAAGTGTGTATATATTTATACATATATTTATACTTATTTTGTTTGTTCTGTTTCACCTGTAATAGAGAACGTGACGTGCACCTACATCACCAAGACAAATTCCTTGTATGTTTAAAAAGCGTACTTGGCAATAAAGCTTTTCTGATTCTGATGAATCGAGCCTATTAGTCCCAGCATCGGGGTGAGACTCATTCGAGGCCACACACCAGGGAAAAGGTACTGGGCTTGGCGGTGGCCTTCCGCGCGGCCTCACGCATGCCAGTACAAGTGTGGAGCGCGCCCCCGTCCTCACCAGAATATGTGGAGGGCCGACTCCCTCAGGCTGACGTCCTGGGAGTTCACCGAGTCGAACAGGAACTTGAGGAGCTCGGGCCACTGGTTGTTGCCGTCGTCGCCTGGAACAAAACGAGGAAGAAACCGCGCGTCACACACAGGCCTAGAACAGTCAGGCCCGTCTGACCCCCGAGCTGACGGGTCTGACCCCCGATCTGACGGGTCTGACCCCCGAGCTGACGGGTCTGACCCCCGAGCTGACAACAGAGCACGGTCTGACCCCCTGATCTGACAACAGAGCAACCGCAGTGCGGGATCTAAACGTCCCGTCCCCGGGGGGGGACGGGGACGCAGTGGCTCCCCCCCGGACTTGTAACCGGAAGGTTGCTAGTTCGATCCCCCCCCCGGCTCCTCCTGAGCCGAGTGTCGAGGCGTCCCCTGAGCGAGACCGCCTCACCCTCGCCGCTCATGACGAGCTGACACCGCCGTCGGCGTGCGACCGGTTGCACGTCGCCTTTCGACAACGGCGTCCGCTAAAACGGCGCCCTGAGCGCAGCCTGTCCCCTGTCCCCCCAGCGCGCCGTCTTTACCGATGAGGTTGCGGGACAGCTCGGCGGCGATGTCGCAGACCTTCTTGCGGATGTTGGGCGAGCGCTCCTGCTGGATGCTGGCGAGCAGCTCCGTCTTCACGGCCGTCTGCATGTCCACCGCCAGCCCCGGGTACGTCTCCTCGAAGGACGACGACAGCAGCCGGCGCAGCAGCACGGCGGCCATCTGCTTGACCTGCGGGGGGGGAAACAGCACGGGGTTAAGTGGGCGACGGCGGGGCCCCGTCTGGAGGCTGCAGACAGGGGGGGGCCCCGCCGCCTCTGATTTGGACGGGATCAACGGTTTCAGGTTAGGAACACAAGGAGGGGGGGGGGGGGGGGGGGGAAACCCATGAGGCTTCGTTGCACATTAAACACAACTAGTCTCGTTTTTGTCTCCGGTCCGGGCGTCACTTTGAAGCTAGCCACCGTTCATCGCTACACATTCCCGGCAACATTTGTTGTCGCCCTTAGGCATGGGAAGTCCCGCGTGTCTAGAAGAGTATAATGCGAGGAACCGGTCCGGCAGCGGTACATTTCTGCACAGTAGGACAATTACTGAAAGGACCCTGCCCTAGACAATAGGTCACGTTTCCAATTTTGTTAGTCCCAGTGGCAACAACATAGAAATCGCAACAAACACAACGTAAAACTGACTTTCGATATGCATACTCGTTGATATTTGGCGTGTGTATTTGATTATGGTTTTTTTTGCGTCCCTATTCTCAACCGAGTGGCACGTCTACTAGTGATAATGATTAGATTACCGTGCGCGTGTGTGCGAGTTAACGAGGGTAATTACCCTAGGTGATAAAACCCATCAGCTCCGCGCAGGCAGGCTTTGCAACATTTGTCTCAGATCGAGTAAACCTAAATGAAAACGAATGCTGCACAAATATTCTCTCATTTCATCCATTTTAGATGCTGACAGACACAGACGCTAACTCTCAGGCTACAGCTCCCAGCTAGTGACACATGTTCACGCTTGCTACACACACAGCACAAATGAAAACAGTTGTGTTGATGCTGAAAACCTGTGTATGCCTACCTTTTCTTTTGTTTTTCACACTGAAAATGTATCAGGAATTGATTAGGGAATCCATAAAGAATCGGACAGATAATCAGAATCGATGATGGCATTGGTATCAACATCTTCTCAATTTCAATTCCTAGTTATGCTGCCACATGATGTACATTGATTCATATTGTACACCTCAACTGGTATCCAAGTACAGCCCTATGGGGCGGATACAATTTAGGAGAAAACGGCAAAGTATATTTTTCAACACACGCCTAGACGCTAGGACGTCGGTGGGAAGTGTGTGACATGTTGTGCGACTATATAAAGCATTGCAGAGCAGGCTTATACGCACAGTTGACCATAACACCAAGCTAGTCCTATGGTCAATACCAGCAGTCTGGGACCACAACCCACAAAACAAATCTCATCAATGGGTCCTTAATAGGAAGACGACAAAAAGACTGACAGCGGGAGGGGGGGGGGGGGGGACGACACACACAAACAAAAACAAAAAACGTTTTGGACCTATTCAAATGACCCTTTGCGTGTTTTGTGCATACACAGAGCAGCGCCTCTTCCATAAAGGCATTTGAGGCATCTAAAAATACTGGCAGGGAGGGACGGCACGTGGCCGCCGAGACGTCCCAGACGGTGGAGAACGTGACCCACCAGGTGGACGCCGAGCAGACACCGGCACAGCTGCGGATACGTGCGGCCTCTGATGCTTTTGAGGTTACAGTAAAACTCCGCTTTTTTTAAACGAGCGTCGTCCAGGACTACGTCGAACACGGCGTGAATCAGAGGGGGTGCATTTTCCCCAGAAGTCACCGTTTACCGTATGGATCATCCCAAAGCCATTCACTACGTTACAAAGCCCAAATCACTTTCCCGTGGACTGAAAGGTTTCGATGAATTCCTGGAATTGCACCCCTGCCCTTCATCCAGCTAGCTAGATAGCTAGCGATGCTAAATGTTTTGCAACGGCTACATGATGAAATCAATTTGTCCTCCGATATCCTGTTTAACACGGAAATAACCTACCTGATAAACTGTTTAGCCATTTCATGTTGTCTGTGTTTCAACACACTCCTTCCTTCCTCCCCCCCCATTTAAAAACACAAACGTATCTTTTTCCAGACTACCACATCGAAAGATTCCCATTCCCAGTTTAACCTTTTTTCTCATCACTGGGCTTCCCCGGGTTTTATACTAAGTGTAGCACGAATCGTACCTCTTCCGTAGCAGTCGCATCCCTGACGGCCTGTAGCAGGAAGGTCACCTTGTTCTGACCGGGAATACCGTCGTAAGTCTCCTGTGGACGCAGACAGCAGACTTGTGTTAGGAAGAACAACCCTGGGAACAAATAACTGCAAGCATGAACGCATGGGGCAGAGTGTTGACGTGCCTAGATAATCATGGTGCATCCGGTGTCCGGATGGAAAACCAAACCTTCTTCTGTGCGGCCCCACCTCATAATAGCAATGCTAACTGACGGCATCATAAAGGGCATTGATTAACATGAATGGTAGCCCTGTGATCAGGGCTAGAGGATGGAGAGAGAGTTGCTTGTTGACATGGGGGCATGTGTTGTCAACCCCGATGTAGTGATGCGGTCGGCGTTCATGGCGCGTCATCTCGCCAACACGTGACCCATGGAGCGAAGGGCTCCCGTCTAATGGATAATAACGTTTTCAAGCAAACCAATCAAGTTCCAAGCTCAAGTTGCATGGAGCTGCAGTCTTGGTTCTTTTCCACAGTCAACCAGATCGCGTAATGTGCGTGCGTGTGTGTGTGAACTAAAGGCTGGAGTTCACTGAGCTTAGCCAGACAGTGAACGGTATTTATGAAAGAAAGTGCTGACCACGGGTCATGGATGGGCCTGATAAAAGTTTCTAACACGTATCCAAAAGTAGGGTGCTGATGAGGACGCCGGAAGAGGATAACCTGCTGCACGCGGGACACGGGGCTAATCGGGGGTAGTGAAAAAAGTGAAAAGGCCAGCTAGACAGTGGCCATACAAACCCAGTCAGCGACTAATCCGGTGATCTGAGCGAGAGCTGGGCGAGGCGTTGCAGTGACGCGTGTGAAACGGAGCCCGCGTCTCCGCGAAGTGGTTTTTAAATGTCAACTAAAATCAACGTATGGGAAATAGGATTTGGCTGGTCGACAGGGCGCAGTGGGCTTCTTAAAAACACATGAAGACTGGATCACGATCAACGCCTTGATCACTGTCCTCACACACGTGAGACTCCCGATTGGGCCAAAGCTGTTGATATGGTGGCATAACGGCTATAAACATGAAACTATAACTATAAACATCTATAAACGAATGTCCTGTGTTAAACCGTGCTTATAAAAGGGACCGTCTGGTGACCACTGTCGTAGACTAGTGCAGCGAGCTAGTAGACAAGACAGCAGCTATATTATAGCAGTACGCTTCTGTCTCCTGGTTTGTAAACGAGGTTCGCACGCTAACAAGTCAGCTGGCTAGTTTCCTTTACGCCATAAAGGTGGATCACACTTGATTGACCCACTGGCTAAGCAGTAGCATCACAAATTAGCACAATGTTTCGGTCGGGATGCTTGGGGCCTGGTCAGGGACCGTGAGCCATCTACGCAACACGGTGGATAAAGTTAGCGTTAGCTAGCGATACTTGGGCGACTAGTTCTCAGTGTGTTGGCTTCACACGTGGGCTGCCCGCCTTGACGCGGGGCTAGTGCGCGCGCGGCTAGGCTGGTTAGCCACCGCGCGCTAACGTGGCTAGCCGGGACCGGGAGGTTTCCCCACACGTCGCCCCGCCGTGTCAACCATGTTTCAATTTCGGTCATGTTTTAGTCTTACCTCTGACTGTTTCCTGATGTTGTTGTCAGGGCTCATCAGGTTGCCCAGCAAGAGGTAGAATTGCTGCTGTTCCGCCATTGCAGTCAGATCCGGAAAAAGAACAACCCAACAGAAGAGCGGTGAAACGAGCCCGGCAGACGTCGCTTTTTGCCGACCCCTAGTTCCAGAGGCAAAAGTATGCCGTGACGTGATTGGCTTGCGTTACGGCGACAGCCCTGGTGCGATTGGCCTGATGGCCTGCAGCAAAACAGCCCGATTGGCTAACAAAGGGACTGCGGTTGTATTGGATGGGATCGGGACAGTGACGCGAACGTGTTGATACTATTGGCGGGGTGGAAGTCTCGTGAAGGCGCGCGAAACAAACACGTTGAAATGTGTAATGGTTGTAATATTGCCGCGGAAATGATTGCATAAATCTTATGGCGATGAGATGCGTTCAACATAAAGTAACATGATATTAACATAACATGACATAAAGTAACATAATATTTCACCATGTATTCACGAGTCTTATACATTCTTATGCATTTACATTTAGTGTCATACAAACCCCCAGTCGTGCTTTTTGACTGACCGTAAATCTTTGTGTAGCTCTATGTTTAATTTGTTCAATGAGTCTACTCACACAACGAATTTCGTTGTGTGTGTCTGTGTGTGTGTGGACTACCAAAATAATGAATTACATTAGAACCAAATTAAGCGCTGAACCAATCAAAGCGCTTCTAGATCAGATCCAAACATATACCGACCGTTACCAAAACCCCATCAGCCTGTGGTTGGGTTTCTGATTCGCTTTGCCACAACTTTCGCGATCCCTCAAAACCAACCCGACGGCTTCATTATCATATCCTTGAAGATAAAGGGGTGGGGTTCATTTCCATGACAATATGGATGCTGCTATGGGCTCCATTCTTCCCCAGGAAGACAAACATTCCTCCAAACTACTCTCCCTATCTCTTGGTCGTCGCCTACATGTGTGTCGCAATACCTCCGTAATGATCCCTCTTAAATCACTTCAAAGGGGTTTTATTAGCATGTGGCAAAGCAATTCCGAATGATCACAAATAATAATAACTAAAAGATATTGTAGCGTCCCAGATGGTGCAGATTGTTCAAGCGTGTGTTAGTTCATTATTCTCTCGGTTCTGTTGCATCCTGCTCAGAGTGTTTTGTGCTCATGGTTTGGTGGTAGATTATGGAACTAAAGTCGGGGTGTCTTTTGGGGGACGGACGCCCTGTGTTTTTCCGGTGAGGGAAGACGTTTGTTTAGAGAGGAAGTTTCCGTGGTGGTAAAACAAGCAAATTAACACCTTCGGTTCGTTCTTAAATCAATCGGATTATTACAATATATATGGTATGCTAATGCAATGCTATGTTTAATGTAAAAGAGGGGCACACTATTTACTTTATACCCGTTCACCTAATACTTTAGTTTACGTAGCCTCCTTTATGCAAAAATAACTTGTGTGCGATGACATCTCCACATTGTAACACACTTTGCATGCAGTCTCGTCCTTCACCAGTAGATGTCGCTCTTGGCTTAAGAACGACGAGGCCTTCAATGACGTACTACAGAATAATAGTCTATCAATGTTCATTCACATTTTGTATTAGGCCTATATTAGTCAGTATGCATATAATACATATTATATATTATTCAGTATGAATATTAGTATGATCCATGTTTTATAGCATAAAGTTACGCAAAACCCATGACAGGCCTATTTACCTCCGTTATGAAGTACTGTGTTTATTATGCAGAACACTGGGCAGCCTTCCACAGGTTCAGCATCCCATCTATTTCTCTATCATCGGGCACAGATCTGGGACCTGTTTGCATGTGTGTATTGGTGGGACTTCCTGCTTCTTATTGTTTTTGCTAAGAAGCAGCCGCTCTTGCAGTAAAACACAGAAAATCCCAACACAATTATTCCATTTTCAGACATTGGCATTGCTGCACTGTGCGGTAACTACATCAGGATATGGTAGGCCTGTGTGTGTGATTGTGTGCGTGCCCATTCGTGTGTGTCTCTCTCACACTCCCTCTCTTTCTCGCTCTCTACCTCTCGGTCTGTCTGACTGACCGACTGACGGTCTGCCTCTCTCTCTCTCACACTCCCTCTCTTTCTCGCTCTCTACCTCTCGGTCTGTCTGACTGACGGTCTGCCTCTCTCTCTCTAACCCTCCTTCTCTCTATCTGTCGTTATAGAATAAAACATGGGGGTCTGGATTACTTCTACTTCAAGACAAGTAACTAAACTATGCGCTGACGTTGGGGGACCTTTTGGGGGTTCCCCCTTCCTGGTGGCCGTGTGAGCGGGGACTCGAACCACAGCCTACAGAGTGTGACCCAACACTCTTACCGCTGCGCCACCAGGACACTGACGCGAATTTGCTCGGAAGTTATGCTTGACTTTACAACTGAAGTAAGTCAGCGGGACTTGAACCCAGGTCTCCAGAGGGTTATCCAACAGTGCTCTCCACTGCACCACTGAGACCGGTGGTGATCAATCATCAATAATCCAATCAATAATAATCGAGTCTGTCCCCGGAAAGAGTCATTACAATGTATACAGTATATTTAATCAATAATAATTGAATAATTCAGACAGGGACAATGATCAATCATCAATAATCAAACCAATAATAATGGAATCGGTCCCCGGATCGAGACAGTACAATGCATACCGTGTATTTCTTTCTTTCTTCATTTGTTATCTTTGGTATGCCTTTAGCCGGCCCTGGCCACAACTTTGAAGAGCAACTCTGAACCTTTTATCGGAATAACATCATCTGTGATGTGATCTCATTCATAACGAAGCCCTCTCCCGGCAGGATCAGCCCGGTCCAGTGTGGCCAGAGCCTGGTCTGACGGCTACAGCTAACACAGAGTCCTATGGAAGCGTAGCACAGACAGCCTCTCGTTGTGGGCCCTCCTGGCCAGACATGGGCCCCCGGTCAGGCCCGCTTCACCCAGCAGTCTGGTGATCTCCTCTGTGAAGGGCGAGAGAAAAGGAGATCATCATGATAGTCACACTAAACGTGAGTAGGACAAATGGATGCGCCTGGGAGAATGAGGATTCTGTGGGTTTTCCGATGCACTTTCCAATGCTTACTCGCTATAAAGACCGCTAGTGGTTCACATAGTTCACCATTTAATTGATCTGGAGAATGAATATGGTCATTGTCTCACTGTTACCACGCTGTCTACTTTACGGCTGTGTATTAAAATAAATATTTATGTTTGTTTTCTGCAATGTATCAGTAATCGTATTCTATGCAGTATGTTGTGAATGTGATGCATAATTACTTTGTTTGAGAACTCAAACAAAAAGGGGATCTGTAATTCAAAATGGAGGTCGTACCTGGGCGGTTCTCCGCTATGGTAACGAGGTAGAACAGCCCCCGGTTGGACAGCAGCTGTGTTACCATGGGGAGGAACCTGTCAATCACCTCTCTGCCCCGCCTCCCCCCGGCCCAAGCTGCCTCTATTCCGCTTCCGCCGACCTGAGAGATCGAGGTTCAGAAAAAGACAGAGCGAAGTGACATCACAACGAGGTGGACCCTTTCAAAAGCAGAAAATACAAAACAAAATGTGTCAACGTTTGCTCTGACCTCTTCCGACGGGGTGACCACATAGGGAGGGTTAAAGAGTAGGACGTCTACTTTTCCACACAACCTGGGCAGTAGACACTCCACCTTTAAAAACAGGAAACGGCTCATTGAGAAATAAAAACACAGATTCCAGAACATGACCAGATGATCTGCCACTGGGTCAAACTGATCCAGAGGAGAATCCGTCAGGAGACGATTCTCCTGTGGGGTAACCCGGTGGTGGAATGAGGCACCTAGCTCCATATCATCTGCAGAATCCCCATCTTCCAAAAACCCCCAAGCTCCTGAACATCCACTGGCTTGTGGACTTCAACAGTTGAATCATATCCAACCATATCTTGGTTGGGATGGATGCACTAACTCCCTACTTTGCACTTGACTACCACTACTACTACTAATAATAATAATAATACAAGAAACGACTGCTACTACTTCGACTGACCTGGTTCTGATACCTATAGCTTCTCTGCACTTAGAATTTCTTAAAAACTGTTCCAACATCGCTTGCATGCTTAGATTGTCTTCAGCCTCGTCTTCAGTAAGTCACTTTGCATTTCAAAGTGTCAACCAAATGTAATTTGGCAGCACGGGGCTCAGGAGGTAAAGCAGGGTTGACTGGTAACCCGAAGGTTGCTGGTTCGATCCCCGGCTCCTCCTAAGCTGAGTGACGAGGTGTCCCCTGAGCGAGACGCCTCACCCTGACTGCTCCCTACGAGCTTGGCTGTCACCTTGCATGGTTGACTTCGCCGTCGGTGGGTGAATGAATGGGTGAATGTCAGGCAATATTGTAAAGTGCTTTGACAGACCACTGGTTAGAAAAGCGCTACACAAATGGGGTCCATTTAAGCATTTCATTGAAATGTTGACGTTCAAAAGAAGTGACCTTTGACCCCGTTTCATAGTAACAGCGTTGGTCTCACCAGGTCTGTGATGACGGGTTGCAGAGCGACGTTGTTACAGGAGGCCGTCGTAACCGTGCAACGCGCCGCTACGGAGTTCACGTCCGTGCACCTGCAGTGACACACACACACACACACACACACACACACACACACACACACACACACACACACACACACACACACACGAATAGACACACACATACACGCACGAATAGACACACACACACACACACACACACACGAATAGACACACACACACATGCATACACACACACACACGAATAGACACACACGCATACACACGAATAGACACACACGAATAGACACACACGAAAAGACACACACACACACAAATAGACACACACACACACACACACATTGATATAGATATATACATAGATAGACAGATAGATAGACACACAATGACAATGTATAAATCCATTACATTTCCTACTGTCTAACAAACACACACACACTTGCTGAAATATCAGGTTGTAAAAAGGTTTAAAAAAAAAGGGTTAGTCTTTAAGTCAGTTTCATCATTAACTTCAAGTTTACATCCAACTTCGAATCACTCACAGGTACAACGCTGAGGAGCCAACCACCGATGCCAAGAACGCAGACACGACCCCGGAGCCACTGCCCACTTCCAAACACACTGACGGGCTGGGAGGGAAAGATCCAGAGCTCGTTATCCCGCATTATCAAGTGTAAAGCTTTGCATTGAACGCGATTATTCTCGACCTTAGGAGGAGGAGAACATTTTACAAGCATGAAGGACAATCATTCGAAGAAATGTACAATAAAAGTATAATATGGTAATGGGATATATATGCCAGAGGCAGACATTTTAATAACGTCTTGATAATGTAAAAACAACACATTTGGAGTCCTGCTTGAAAAGTATTGTGTTGAGGCAGACCTCAGATGTTTGTCTCAGATATTTGGTCCATAATACCAAGTTGCTTCAACATGCTGGGTTTGAAAGCTGGGCACATAGCAGGATTCCTGATGAACAGAGTGCTCTAGTGGACACACACACAAGCGGATCGGATGTGTGTTTTGGACCTAAATCGTTCAACCTTGGTGCGTTTTAAACCATTAGTCACCAAAGACCGAATGCGGTGACGTAAGTGTGCTACACAACTCAAATGATTGACGGAAGCGCATGGCCTGTCTATAGAATTGTCCAAATTCCAGATTAATTCCGTTTCACCTGTACAGGTGTACAGGCATATGTGTTACCATGTCATTGCAATGATGTATTTAACCGCAGAAACAATCTTTACTTTAGTGCACCGGGTAGGGACTTTATTAGCACCATGCTACCGACAAGTGTAAGCTTCTCACCTTAACTTCTGCAGCTTGTCCGCATCTTGCTCCAGAGCATCGATGAAGAGGAAGGAGTCTTCAGCCGGCTCGTAAACCTCCTCGAACCGCCCGCGTCCAGCATGGGCGTAGATCGGCGTGGGATAACTTGAAGAACTCATGGTAGGAAAAAGTACTATAATAATACATAGATAATACTCTTCGTGGCCAGTGACTTCCTATTCGTCCACAATGGCTCGGAATACGTGTGTATCCGGTTTGCACTTCAGCGTACAGGCGAATCAATCCCGAGGACGCGGACGTGTGAACCCATGCTGTGTCAGAGCAAAAGCCTTCCGTACACACGGCCAACGTCACAGTGACGACATCTCAACACGTGTGTTGAGATGTCAGCCAATCGTTTCGTGCGTAAGTGGGGGCCAACACGCGTGTTGGCCCCCACCTACGCACGAAATGATTGGCTGTAAATGTGTCAGTGACGGGATTGCGATGACAACATACCTGCATGGGCAGCAGTTATTCCCTGGAAAACAGTGATTTTATCATTTTTGTAAAACATTGCCATCTAGTATTTTATTAGTGATATTTTATTAGTGATATCACCGTTTATTGGCCTTTGTTTCTGGAGGTCAGCATCCAGACAAATTTGGTGCGTGAGCTTTAAATAAAAGGCTGGTCTTTATTTATAATAGCTTGCGAAATTAATTGCGTAAAGGTCATTATTTATTTCCGTGACACAATTCGTCCTCCATAATATATAATATATTTATCTAATTCAATTCTTCCTAGTCCAAAAACACCAACACATTTCAGATATCCACACTCGACAACGTCAATCATCACATAACAAATGACGTCACGTTGCCGTTCATGTGTATTGGGCTTTCAATTTCACATATCCACATTTGCGTTTTGGATCTCCAGAATGAACCTTCTGGAAATGTGCAACAGCATTCTTTACTGAGTTAGATTCTGAGAGCACGGCTGTTATCCTGAGACGTTGTTCTTCCATACCAGGGTATAATCCAATCTCACTGCCATTTGGAGTGTTTATTTAACAGTTTAATGAAGTTAGGAGAAGTCCGATTCTGCGCGCAAGCAGGTCGTCTCTGCGGCTCCACATGGTCACCGTCATTTGAGAAAAAAAAAGTATTTTGGTTATGTGTCTGAACTTCGGACACTTTCTTCAATACCATATAGATAAAAACGTAACTCTTAGATTGATGGTGGCGGTGTTTGGGTTGAGCCAAGACCTTACCTCGGCGTCCTAACCTCATTAAGCCGTCAAAATCAACACTTTATAACTGGTAGGATAGAATACAGTCCAAGGAACACAACCCTGCGTTCAAACACAAAAGGTTTCATTGCTGGATATATTCAGATAAACGTTACATTAACAAACCCAGTAGCCGGTGTTAACTTCGTTCTGGGTATTTCTCCGGTCTCCACCGCAAGCCCCGCCCACAAAATAACGTTTTTACGCACAGAAAATGGGACCAGAATACAGACAAAAACCCCGTTACTTTTAGCAAGGTCTACTTTCCAGAAGCCCTATTTTCAACCGATTTTGCCTTTTTTAAATATAATTTCAACCAGCATAATGCTACGGTCTCCATACAGTCATCACAGAGGCTCAATACATTTTATTTTCCTCTCACCCCAATTTGCTCAGTGGAGAAAGAAAGCAAGGCAAATCAAATCCCGTGACTGCAGCGAAAAAAGTGAGAACGGCATAGGTTTTAATCTGTGAATTCGATAACAATCGATCAGATTTAAATAAGACAAATAAAATTGCGCAGTTATCCCCACCCCCAAAACCCCAAACACACACAATCCCATATTAGATAGTACCATTCCACAACAGATGGTCATTAGGTGCACTTACACGCTAAACGTCTAGCCTCGGGCTACAAGTTGCATCACAGTGTACAATCAAGGCTCAACGCAGCCATTTCTATTCGCTTCTAAAGTACAGTTTATAAAAACAATATATATTTAAAAATATATATATTAACAAGAGGTACACCTGGTCTTATGTCCATGACCGGAGAACTCCAAAGAGTCCCGACTCTTATATATATATATATATATATATATTTATTTATTTTTCTTCGAAGCGTTAATGACTTGGTGCCCCGCCCGCTTAGCGTGCGTTTGCGAGTCCCTTGAGTCGGGCGACGGTGGTGCTGTAGGTGGGCGCGTTGGTGACCACCGTGCCCACGAACAGCGGCGTGCCCTTCAGCACGTGGCGGATGACCGTGCACGAGCCCGAGGACTCGATCTGGAAGCCCTGGTGCCGCCGGTCGCCGTCTGCGCCCGCCGACGGCGGGATCACCGAGCCGAAGAACTGGAGGAGAAGCCGGGATGGGAAATGATTATAGCGAGGACACGTCTGACGGGTAACACGTTTGGATGTTTCCGTGGTTGACCGGGGAGCCCCTTGCCACCCTTGTGATCTGATTGCACCCCCCCCCCCAATTGTCATTGGCTCTTAGTGATGTCAATCATGGTGTGCATCGAACTCCCAGAGGCCTTGAGAATTGCGTGTGTGTGTGTGTGTGTGTGTGTGTGTGTGTGTGTGTGTGTGTGTGTGTGTGTGTGTGTGTGTGTGTGTGTGTGTGTGTGTGTGTGTGTGTGTGTGTGTGTGTGTGTGTGTGAGTCACAACAGTGTTTCTCAAAGTACGGTTACAATTAGTTTGGTTTTGTTTGCATTGGAAAATGTTCTGAAACAACACTTAAAATGGAGAGTTACATTAGAATTAATGTCAACTCAATTTACATGTGGTCAGCTTAGCTGTCTTGTCTGGTTTAGCTAAGCTTAGCATGGCCATGTTGTTCATGGTTACTTACTTACTTGTTACTGAAGGACAACTTAGGGATTTTTCAACCTGGAACCTCTTTTCTATTTGATCATTTTAGGTTTAGGGGACTTATGCAGAAATTATTACTTTTTTTAATTGGTTCAGTATTGAGCAAGAATGGGCTGCCATGTTTCAGCGCTACTGGGTTAGGGTCAAAGGGCAAACTTACGGCCGCTCCCGTCATAGGGTCTATGAAGTCGGCCCAGTACCCCGCCGTCCACAGAGCGAAGCACATTTCTTTGGCACCGTTCACAAACTTTGGTAAAAAAAAAAGAAAACGCACAACAAACCAAATTAGACATTTGCGATCTTTTACAGGGGGGGGGAAACAAAGTAAAATCACAAAAACAAACGGGGGGGGGGGGGGGGGGGGGCTCTCTCTCACTTGATCGAGAAGCTGCTGATCGCTGCTCTGCTTCGGCTCGCTGAGCCTTTCGTTTCGCTGCGTTACCGTGACGACCGTGATGCCTCCGGTGGGCGCTGCAGGGAAGTACAGGTCGAGATCTGGGGAAGAGAGAAGCACAGGATGTGTTTTTAAAAGGGGCCCCCGTTACGCCACCAGGTGTGAGCGTGATTGGCCGCTACAAGCCGTTTGAAAACCTGCCTTTTCCCTGTGCCTGAGTGACATCACAAGTGGGCGTGTCCACCTAGATGTACGATGGATAGATAAGCAACATTTGCTCCAGTCCGCTGGGTCGGCTGGTAGACTGATCTATCCGGCGTACGTCTAGGTGGACACGCCCACTTGTGATGTCACTAAGGCACCGGGAAGGGCCGGTTTTCAAACGGCATGTTATTGGCTAATCACACTCACATTGCATAATGCATAATAGGGGCCCTTGAATACGATTTATTACGTTTAAAAATGGGACGCAAGGGGGATGACTTCGGTTTCAGCTTAGCAGCCCCCTCTAGAGGATATTTGCAGCGTAGGCATCTGCTTGTGTGTGTGTATGGATGGACGTCCTTCACATATCTCTAGAACCGTCTCGCCCGAGTGTGAAGCTGTTTGGGTGAGCGGCTCTCAAGAACGATGCCAGCAGCAGTACAGGGGGGGGGGGGGGGGGGGGGGGTCGAGCCACTCTGAACAGGCACGTTTTGAACAAGGCACCGGTGTTTATAATCCCCAGTAGTTGTTTGCAAGAGGTTGTCACGCACACTTCAGACTGAGAGGTCTCCCTCGGGTCTGTGTGGGGATGACTGGGGGGTGGGGGGGGGGGGGGGGGGGCGGTCTTGATAAGCCAATGCAACAAAAGGTTTGCAGCCTCGCCAAGCCACAGAGCCTAATCACTCGGGCCCAGCCATCAACCCCTCCAGTATCATAAAACCATTAGGCTTGAACACACCATCAACCTCCAAAACAAAACATCCAGTGAACACTTCCAGCCCTCCATTTCAATCATCACCAGTGTGAAGTTATCTGGGAACAACCTAGTGTTTGTGACTAAACCACAGTTGAACGTATCCGGAATTACTTCACTTCACGGTTTCAGCTGGAATTCCAACACAGTGGCGTGTTCAAAATGCATTACTGGCTGGGAGTCCTAGGAAGGAGGAAGTTATTCCTGTAGCTATGGCTCACTCCTGCCAACGTTGTGATACTTGTATTTGAGCTTGTTCACTGTGGAGTACGAGCGTTGTAACAACATATGATGCATACGCAATGCGGCGGGGTGTTATGCCATGGGCGTCGGAGAAGGTTAACCCTCTCGGACAACAAGGTTAACCGCTGCCCGGACACGGATCCACTCCATATACACCGCGGCTTTAGCAAAGAGTTGGGGTCCCTTCGTCGTGACATCGAAGGGCCTCCTTAAAGGCACTACAGCGTCCCCGAAAAAGAGCAGTAACCGTTCGAGAACACAATGGAACGTGGTTGGCGGACATATTTTTATTTTACACATTGTTGTTTCGCTAACTTCAGCACTAGCTTCCCAACACGTTTAGAAGCAACAACAAACATTTAAAATGAGTTGGGGTTCGCCGGCACTTTAAATTCACAAAAAGACATTACATCGGAAGCTTGTTTTCTGGTGGAAAATCTGTTGGAGAATCGCCGTTCAGTGTATTTTCACAACCCTGGGTTACGCAACAGCTCAGCTGGATCGGCGATCGTTTTTGCCGAATCCTACTGCGGTGGAAACGTCCGCCTACCTTTCCTCAGCAACTCGGGGCAGGAGTTGACGGTGCAGTCCGTTTTCATTTGATCAAAGTACAGCTCAGCCTTGCGCATTCTCAACGAGACGCTGGCCTCTTTGGTCTGGAAAGACACAAGCAAGACACAAGCATGGTTATGGCGCGTGGGCCTGTTTACGCTTCCGTTTTATTTATTCGTTTATCCCGTGCGATTTGTTTTGTGCATAGGCGTGTGGAAATATGTCTGACATTCGAAATGTTACTCTCCTCCTTCTCTCGTTTGGTTTGCACTGTTGTTTTTGACAGCTGGGGCACAAACAACGTGTTTTTCTTACCAACGAAATCCGTGTGTAGATTTAGCAAATGCAAGTTTGATGGACTATGACAAGTGCGTGCATAGCCGTTTAATTCTACAAAATGAAGGGGAAGTCAAATGGTATATTGCTCACATGTCCCGTTGCAACACAGCTAGAGAGAATCGTGCCGTTTCCTACTGACCGGACATTGCCTCACGTAACCTATGGTTACGATAGGTTTGACCGCAACCCGCGTGTGAACCGGTGTTTGAATACGAATCCTGGACGAGTTCTTAACGTGTGAATTGAATTGCAATACGACGCCTTTGTTTATAGAGTTGTCATCAATCCCATCCCCCCCCCCCCCCCCCCCCATCGTTAACCGTCCCCGTCTAACCCTACCTGGAACTCGCCGACAAACTGCGCCAGTATGAACTCGTGTCTCTCGGTGCTACTGGGCGCGCTCAGAACGTCCGGCACCGTTCGGTGGACCGGGAACAGCTTCTGATCCCCCATGCCCTCCAGGTGACAGTCGAAGCCCACGTTGCCTGGCAACTGGAAGCGTCGGTCCTGGGGTCCGAAGGGCCCCATCTTCTCGTCGGGCCACACGGTGCCGGGCCCTTGTGGGGCCACGAGGGAAGAGGAAAAACAAACGGTCATTATTTCATCCCGATGAGACCTCATATTGAAAGGTGCTGCAAGACGGCTTAATGGTCTACGTTCATGGAAGTGCTTTATGAACCACACGGGTTGGTGGATCCATGTTGGAATTGATGAGTGTGGGAGTGATGGCTGGTTCAATTAGCCTCACCTGGCCCGAGTCTGATTGGACTCTGGGGCCGGGCGAGGCCGCACACCTGTTGTGCGTTGAGCAATCGGTGGGCACAGGTTGAACCAGCCATCACCGCACACACTCAGGGAGAGATCTCCTGCATGGCATGTATCATTATCGACGCACTTCTACAATAAACCGGATTTTCCACCACCCTGCGTCCTTGTGTTTGGAGGAACCTTGTCACCTAGGTGGAGTATGGCAGCCACCTAGGTGGCGTGTAGTAACAGACCTTGCTACAATGAGCCAATAGTGTGAGGAGATCAACGGAAATGAAATTCGGTTGTAGCTCTCTCCGGTGCAGTATATGTACTGTGGCAAAATAAACGTATGAATAAATAATAATTAAACATGTGTAGTAGTTAATAAGTTAGTTTTAAGTTAGTTAAGTTAGTAAATAAGTCAGCGAAACCTTTTGCACCCTTTCCTGGTGGTCGTGTGAGCGGGGACTCGAACCAGAGTCTACAGACTGTGTTAACCTACACTCTTACCGCTGCGCCACCAAGAACTTATACTTAACCTTTCTATGTACGATTTCTAACAGGAAGGCAACTAAGGAAAACTTAGAATCCTAAATACTATATAGTCTACAAAAGATGAATAAGTGCTCCTCTATACACTTTCAGGTGCTAATGTCCTTTTCACTGCAAAAAAGGTACACTGAACGATTTGTGAAAACGACAATGTTATTCAACTACATTGCAACGCTGACGGATAGACTGTAGTAATGGTGGAGGCTGAACTACCTGAATGTGTGTGTGAAACGGCTATATATGGTTCATCTGAGCTTGCACCAGAGAAGGTTCTGGTTCGGCCCAACCTGAGGGCTGTAATGGCTTGAAGTCCGGCAGTCTGGCATATCACCAGCCTGGCTCGACCACAGAGTACCTGCACAGGAATATGGTCCATTTGACAGCTCATGTGATAGTATTTATTCAATGCAACAATAATAATAATAATGCTATAATGGCTATTATATAAGAAACACACTTTATTTTAAACTATCCTGCGTACAAAATAATGACTGGATTGCCAAATGGAGAATACTTTCGAAACATATGATGCGTTACATCGAACATAATTCAAATGTGTACAACTTAAGACACTTACGCTACTAGACATCCCGTCTTCTTTAGTTCTTTGTTTTACCTCGTCGTTGTTCCACCTGTGAGTAAAACCAAAGTCCAATGTGATCCAAATATTAAAAGACATTTCATATGGAAGAGTCTGCACCATTTATGCAAAGGGATAGACACAGCCACGGATTATAGAAACGTAGGTACACAACTCAAGCATGCTGCAATGATGCAATCGTTTTACTGAACCAACCAACAAGGTCAAAAAAAACAAAACGATCCAAATGTCAAATAGGGTGATTTTGACGACACCAGAGTATTGACCGTGGTTCTTTCTTGAATATACATTGGCAGTGATCGGATTGTTACAACTATGGTGTGAGTGGGGCTTTTGCTGATCAGCTGATATGACGCTATAGATGTTCTTGTTGTTTGACACGGTTCCTATGTTGGACAACAGCGGCGTGCCTCTTAATCCGTCAACTAACCAGTTAGCATTCGGTTACTGGTTAATAAAAGTTCAACACGGGGTTTTAAAGCACACCTCATATACATTAGCTTGAAGTACATGTTGTTCTTACCTAAAAGCTTGTCTTCCCTTTCGCGATTCCCTCTGACCTAAAGCGACGAGGGACAAAATACCCCGCGCATGCGCCTTGGATGTTTTCACGACAACGTAAATATAATATTATATAATATTGTCAAGTTTGATGAATGAACTTTCATTAACTAAAAAAATGCGGATTATTTTCGTGAGGATGTCTGTAAAGCATCGTGTTAGTATAACGACAAACTAAAAGAGCAGACGTTGTCGTTGTACAAGAACGACAATGACCTACAAACGCCTGTAAGTATATGGTTGATCGGTCAGAAACACCAGTCCAAGAGTCCGGTTCAATCCATTTATTAGAACCAGAGCAGCTACCACACATTCACAGCTTTATATACTCCTATGGGTTACTTTCGGCGTGGTTTCCTATAGAATAAATAGAAAACGTTGTCACTCAAAGTGGCCACCAGGTGGCGCTTAACACCACAATATGTGCAGCATCACAATACAAGTCGCAATAACAGATAATTATCGCTATACAAGATAGGAATATTAGCCATAACCCAATCAAACAAACGAAAACAATGGCGGTCCATGCTGCACCGAAATATAAGGTATGCTATTTACAAAACGAACCATACTCTGTAGGCAGGATGAACGTGTGAACATAACTACAGTGGCAAACTGTAGTTAAACTTTCCATAGGCAAACGTTTAGTCGCTCCAAACCAACTATCTTGGTTATTTTAACCAATTAAATGGGATATACCATTAGCGTGGGGGTAAAGAGGGTGGCCTTTCAAACAGTAACTTTCAGGATTACAAAATACCAAAACTGTGTTTTTAAAGAGGGAGTTTAAAATGGTACCCTTTGATTGCTGGGCTGGAAGGAAATTCTATAAAAGTTACCTGTATGAACACGTTCTTGCAGTCCATTGCAAGAACAGGCTGGTTATGTTAACGCACAGATTCTAGTCAAATGTATTCTAGGCCATACAAAAACAGGACAATCAAATTTTATATATATATATATATATATGTATATATATAAAAATAAATAAATTATATATATATAAATAAATAAATTATTTTATATATATATATAAATAAATAAATTATATAGTTTATTTATTTATATATATATATTATTTATATATATATATAAATAAATAAATTATATATATACATATAATTTTTTTATTTATCTATAATTTATTTAATTATATATACATTTATTTATTTATTAGTTGAATTATAGGCATATAAATAAAAGTGCAATTGGTCCGTTAGAAGCACGGGCGGTGTTGCTGCCAGTGCGCGTGTTCGCGCCCGAGCACACGCGTGGACGTGCACGTGGCGGGCGTCACGTGACAGCGGTGTCACCGGGGGGAAGGCAGGGCGAGCGCAGTCACTGCAGTGAGAGCGAGGCGAGGATCGAAGGCGACTAGGGGAGCTGGAGAACGCGCACGCCGAGCGCTAGCCAACTTCTACGCCGCCAACCGTTCCCTTCAAGATGGATACTTACCCCGGTGCCTAGGCCAGGTCAGTCCCGAGCTAAACGAAGTTGCAGTGCGAACGCAACGTTGAACGTTAAAAGTGTTTAGCGGCCAAAGGAGACACGCGTTGAACTAGCACTGTTGTTGACCAGCAGTAGTAACTTCAGGAAAAGGGGGGCTTTAGTTCGTTAGAAGTCGTGCCGAGGTGGAGACCCCGAGTCGGCGTGTGTTAACCGTTCATCAGGTCTTCGACAGAACAAGAACAGAATTAACGTGCATGGGGATCCTATGCGCAGAATGACGCTAATCATAAATGCTTTTTTTGGGGGGGGTGGGAGGGGGGGAGGAGCCAGCATCCTCAGAGTGTAATGCTACTCAACCGAAAGTAATGTAGTGTATAATGACGTTAAATGGTTATTCTTGCCAAATCGAACCAGATGAGCGCCGTGTCGTGGGCTGCGGGTAGCAGAGGAAGCCGACTGGGAAAAGCCATGCCTGCTCTCGTATTACGTAATTGTGTGTTTGCGTGTGTGTGGGGTGGGCGGGGTGTGTGTGTGTGTGTTTGGGTGGGGGGTGGGCGGGGTGTGTGTGTGTGTGTGTGTGTGTGTTAGAGAAACAAAAACAAGCCTTGCCCACGTCACGTGGCAGCCCACGCTGTCAACCTAGTCGTTATTTTGATCTATGATGATGATGATGATGATGAAGAAGAGCATGATGATGCATGATGATGCATGATGCTGAGGATGTACCACAAGACCTCTCTTCAGACAGGGACTCGGAACAAGCGCGCCCCTAGACTAGGCGACGTCCCTTTGCTGTTTCCTAATTCTTGAATCTTTTTCATCCTGTCATTTCTAGTGTGACACTGCACGTCAGTCTGTGATTTGTCCAGATCGGCGGGGAGTGCGGTGGGTTGTCGTGTTGTGTTTCCTGCGATGGACCTCAACTTTGTTTGGATCTTACACTGTCATATGGGCAGATTTAGACAAACTAGGTCTTTGTGAAAATATGTGGATATACTTAATGTTCCGACTTTGTTTATCCTGAGTGTGTGTGTGTGTGTGTGTGTGTGTGTGTGTGTGTGTGTCTCTCTCTCTCTCTCTCTGCGTACTTTATCCTGGCCCATCCGTTAAATGCAGTGCAGTTGTTGTGTCAGCGTGGCTAAGCTAATGCTATTGCTCTCTGAGAGTCAAACGCACACAAGCTGCAACGTTGATGTTGATGCACAGTTGCTGATCCTGCGGGTTTAGCCTGTAACAAGAAAGAGCCCTTTTCATTTTTGTAATCCTTCCTACAAGTTATGACATGTTGTGAACCACTTGATTCATCTTAAAGGGCCCCTGTTACGCCACCAGGTGTGAGCGTGATTGGCCGCTACAAGCCGTTTGAAAACCTGCCTTTTCCCTGTGCCTGAGTGACATCACAAGTGGGCGTGCCCACCTAGATGTACGCCGGATAGATAAGCAACATTTGCTCCAGTCCACTGGGTCGGCTGGTAGACTGATCTATCCAGTATACATCTAGGTGGACACGCCCACTTGTGATGTCACTAAGGCACAGGAAAAGGCTGAATTTTACATGGCTTGTAACGGCTGATCACACTCACACCTGGTGGTATAATAGGGGCCCTATGATGTGGTCTACTTTTGACCGGGGGGGGGGGGGGGGGGGGGGGGGGTAAATAAGATAAATAAGGTTTATCTGATTAGTGGAGGTAAATTGTACATTGATTCACCACTGTTTCCTTTCCCTCATGTATCTACTAAAGCCCAGATGTTGTTGAACCTGTTTTTGTTTTGAGCTGTATGCAGTATACCTGTGTGTGTGTGTGTGTGTGTGTGTATAGTGTGTATAGTGTGTGTGTGTGTGTGTGTGTGCGGCGTGTTGACTCATCGCAGGCTCCCACACAGCATAGGAGGGTCAAAGGAGGGTGATGTGATTCCTCCTCATCTCCTCATCTCTCTGTCTCTGTGTGTCGATGTTGGCGTTGTGTTTGCTGGTTGTGTACATGGAGACACAGTGATTCATATTCAGCATTGTGTCGTTTTCACAGCTCTGCTGCAGCCATTCTATCGGACATAATTAATTAAACCAATAATGAAGACAAAAGGGAAGCCGTTCTCACTCGATCTCTCCCTTCAGTTGCTTATTCTCTTCCTCCACCTACATAATTAGTTTTTAATTAATTTTATAGACTAATTATATGTTATTAAAATATATGATTCATATTAATATGATTGTATTATGTTGTTTTAGACAACTTACTTAATATAGTTTCATAGTTACGCAACTTTTTTCAGATGAGTCGATCATTTAGCCAATAAGAAGTCATAAATAATAATATTTAATATGGTAATATTTAACCAAATGCACATCAAAAAGTTACCACTGTGCAAAGTGATCTCTGTAATTTGCTTGCTTTATGTAACGAGCAGCCAAGAAAAACAGAACTAATCATTTAGTAATGATCCATAAACCAAATATTTAGATTTCTGAAGCATTAAGCAACAAATGTTTTATATTTGTGCTGTGAATTACTTCATTAATTAATCGATCAGCAAAGTAAGACCCGATTCATTGTCTGTCCGATCAAGTATCAACTAATCATTGAATGCAAACATACATCAAGGAAGGTTATTTGTTGCATTTAATGTCATGCTTGGGGAGGTAAGCACGACAAGTAATGAGCCAGCTTGTATAACCGGTTAATGTTTAATTCCTCAGGAAGTCTCTCTAGAAGAATGTCAAGCCCAATTCAGTCTGATGTTTGTTGGCGAAGACCAGAGTAAAAAGTATGTAAGTATGTAACACATAAATAATCACCAACCATGTTTGCAAAGTATACAGTGTCGACAGCCACTTCAAAACGGACCATTGAGAAATGATGTGTGTACCCCATTATGGCCCAGCCTGCGTAGTAGAGAGGCCTCGGTTTGGATAGGCGAACTTCAATGCATCCAAATCTATTCTGAAAACGGTTATATTTTGAAATGTAAAGAACCAGATAGAGACACTCACAGAAAAAGACCCCCACACACACACAAACACACAGACACAGTGGTTACATAGTAGATGCTGTTTGTGTGATATTCTCCCACCTGCTGGCGATCTTTGAAGGTTTCACGAAATTCTCACTGTACAGCAAAATCGATCATGACAGACTTTATGGTCCCAAGAGGATAAAATGTTCAGCATGGGAAATATGGCATGTACACTAAGTTCCAGAAATTGTCATCCATAGGGGCGAACGGCCTGATGAACGGATGTTATAGCGCCACCTATGGGCAATTCGCCGGCAGACTTTTTCGAGACCTGCTTACCTTGTACAAATCCCCCAAATTTGAAAACGTTTGATTAGTGCATCGCGGATATATAAGCCTTGCCAATCAAGAATAAAAATAGGCGACCGCAACAATAACAATAGGTATCCACAGATACACTGTGGATACCTAATCATATTAACACGCCTAAACTTGTTCTGCTTGGTATGATGCGTTCTCACCCCTTTGTAGGAAAGGACTTTAGATGCTGTTTTGCAATGTGTTGCTTCTCTGTCTTTGTCAACTGAAACGTGTGTGGGTTCAGCTGATGCAACCGGTCAGCGCTCGCGATGCTAGGTCAATTCAGGATCCCTAGTTACCCGCTATGCTATCATGGTAACGCACTAGTCAAGCGTGGGTGGCCTATAACTAAAATAACACCGTTAGAAATGGATTATGTAATAGTGGATTTATGGCCGGTGGGAGGCGAGGAACATCTGGAGACGGCATGACAGGTGTGAACATATCTGCTGACCAGCCAGATGTTTAGAGGCATGGTTTGCCTGAGGGTTGCCTTGACCCTTTGGGATACAACAAGAAAGGGGATAGGTTGTAAAGAAAGGTTTATGGGGTACGCATGCACACACTCCATTCCCCCTCTAATAAATCACACACACACACACACACACACACACACACCCCAAAAACATATATATGTCGGTAGGCAGTACAGTGTGTTTGTTCACACTTAACATGTAAGCAACCCCCTCAGCTTTGGGCCCACTGTCGCTGTACACAGATAGTGGCCCTTGAGGGACAAACAGTGCAGCTAAGGATGGGATTAGTACTTTGCGTGACTTGTTAGCATGCAGATCAATAATGTAGCAGACTTGTGTTCAGGAGAGAGATTCAAGTTTCTCTCTCTCTCTGTCTCTGTCTCTGTCTCTGTGTGTGTGTGGTTGTCTTTGTCACACACACACCCATGAAGTAAGGAATCGAAACTCGTCCGCGCACCAAATCCAAAAGCACAGCAGAACAAAACCACAAGCCCAGTGTCCTCCCCATAGTGAATAAAGTTACTGAAATATATCTTATGAAACTACCAAAGTAGGGTGCACTGTTTTAGGTTTGTATTTACATACACATGCAAAGTTATGCTCATCTGTGGGAGATGTAGTTTCCTGTGGACGGGGAAGGGCTAGCTTAAAAAAAAAAAAGCCACACAGTGTCCAAGCATCGTTGTCTTTGTAGATCTGATGTCTCTCTTTCCATCTATGTCCCTCGCCGGTTCCCTCATTTCTTTTCCCTTCCAGTCCAGAGGCTGGACATATTAGAAGCGCTGGCGAGCGTTATTGGGAAGCCGTGACCCAGTATTTCGGGAAGAGGTTTTAAATTATGGATGAGCCCAAATGCCAGCTTTGTCAAAGCCGAAACGGAAACTTGAAGCCGATGCAGAGGGCGGGCTCGCTGAAATCCATGAACTGAACAGTAAATACCGCATTTACCTGAGATATAATCTATATGCGTCATTAAGAGAGTACCAGCGTGGCTTTAAATGGGAAAATGTAACAAATAGTGTACTTAATGTTTGAATATGATCCTCCTGTTGTAGCATAACTTAGTATAGCTATCATATGAGATGCAAATGATCCGTTTCTTTAGGAATTGATGATTCCGGACTTGATGCGGGGTTACACACACACACACACACTCTCTGTCTGTCTCTGTCTCTCTCTATGTCTCTCTCTCTCATATTTATTTATACACACACACACACACACACCTGGGGCTAATTTAACAAACAAACTGCATTATAAAATAATTATAAGCTTGCTGGTATATTCAATGGCAGCGAAAGTCTTCCTTTCCTGCTGACTCATGCAGACACACACACACACACACACACACACGTGATCTCTTGGCAGATAGTGAGCAGTAAAAAGGTTTCACCATATACGGTCAACCACACTGGATTCTGTCCTTATTAAACAGGCAAGAGTATGAAGCCGCACAGCTAACACACACACACAATCACAGACACACTCACACAGACACACGCACACAATCACAGTCACAATCACACACACACAATCACAGACACACACACACACAATCACACACACACAATCACACAGACACATGCACACAGACACATGCACACAATCACAGACAGGCACACACACACAATCACAGACACACACACACACAGTCACACACACAATCACAGACACACACACACACACACACACACACACACACACACAATCAATCAGCGCTCTTGCTTGGATACTACGACTACAGGCCAAGCACACCAATGTACACACACTGTTCAGGATGAACAGCGGGGAACTTGAGAGAAAGCTTCTAGTTAACGTTGGACCACAGAAGCTAAGCACAGTGTGGGGCAGAACAACGGGATAAATACGCCCGTCGTTTTTTCTTTCTTCCTGTATTGATTAGCTGCTCATGTGATGGATACTTGAAGTGTGTTTTGTTGTGCATTGTTTGATACTGGAACAGTACAAGCCAAAGCAACGTGTGATAATGGGCTCGTAACCTCTAGATTTCTCTTGTGCGATGACCTGTGCGTCGTTACCCCACATCGCTAATGCCCACGTGGCTAAAATTGGATCCGTGTGTGTGTGTGTGTGTGTGTGTGTGTGTGTGTGTGTGTGTGTGTGTGTGTGTGTGTGTGTGTGTGTGTGTGTGTGTGTGTGTGTGTGTGTGTGTGTGTGTGTGTGTGTGTGTCTGTGACCCAAATCATGTGACACAGATCTACGAAATCCGTCACAGGTTGCCTGGTCTCTCTCTCACACACACACACACACACACACACGCACACGCACACACACACACACAGATTTGAAAGCCTCCCTAATATGGTAACTTTTACCCTCACTGAGCTTTCTGTTATTCCACAGACAAGCAGTATTAGCAGAGCAGGTGACACACACACACACACACACACACACACACACACACACACACACACTTGTCCTTAACTGAACTCTCAAAACCCCTGAACACCTTTTGCACCTTGTGTCAAGTTCTGACCATTCAAGGCTGTTTCAGCATCAACAGATGCACTACACACGGGGATTCAGTAGAATAATGTACAATACGATGTCTGATGTTGTCTGATGACAATCTGTGTTTGACAAAGCCTGTCCAGTCAGGGCAGATGGTGTTCTGCAACGTTGTCTCAAGACGGTGGGACACAGTTTTATATCTCCGTTAATCAAAGATCACCAGTAAGAACGTGAATAAGGATCTTTACCCGTCTATGATGTATATAAACAACTGCTGTAGTGACATCTCTATGAAAACTCCCTTCCTGTATCGAGCTTTGCATCATTCGAAGGAGGAAATGGCCCAATCCGTTAGTCAAGTCAACTTTATTGATACAGCACATTTCATACACAAGGCAGACTCACTGCGCTTCACACATAAAAACATGTCATACAATAAAATAAAACAGGATTCCAAACAAAACATGCATAAAATACATTTGAAGGGCCCCTATTATACCACCAGGTGTGAGTGTGATCAGCCATTGCAAGCCATTTAAAAATCGGCCTTTCCCTGTGCCTGAGTGACCTCACAAGTGGGCGTGTCCACCTAGATGTATGCTGGATAGATCAGTCTACCAGCCGACCCAGTGCACTGTAGCAAATGTTGCTTATCTATCCATCATTGTGGGATCGAAAACTGCATTCATGGCAACTCACAAGAACCTCCCGGTATTCTGGAATCGCAGCAATTGGATAAGAAAGTATAATTGGAACGAGATTGTTGGGAGCATAAGCTACAACACCGCGATCTTTGTAGCAGAAAAGATCCCTTTTGTATATGCAATGCTACCGTCTTCATTATTTTCCTTATACGGAATATGGAATTGAAAATGGTTGTGTCGTAGTATAACTCATTTTGTGTTATTGTTTGCAGAACAGGAAATATCCCTATATGTGTTGTGGTCAAAAATCTTATCTTTTTGCGTAATATAATTTATTTGTGAGAAATGAGATTTCTGCCCCTTCTCTGCCAATAACATCGGGACCACTAACACTCTGCACTTTATTATTTTCTGACACTAAAAGGGGTCATTTTGAAAGGTTTTGTGCACAGGTAAAACAAAAAAACTAAAGAAAAAGAGAGAGAGAAAGGAAATGCATCTGGTCTCCCCTTGCTCCCCAGAAAGGGTTAAGCGTCGCAAGATTCATCCCTCACTCATTTCGATTCCAGCAGACTAAAAGCAACTCTCGCTGTCACTCTCGCCATATTTGGCACCGGGGTTGGAAAACCTGACTCTGCTTGGCTCCACTTTAGGAAAATGTAAAATAAATAAATAATAGAGGCGCTATCCTAAGAGGGGTATCAAGTTAAACAACTTGTCCTTGGACACTTATCCCTGTTTACCTTACAGAAGTGAAAGGCTGCAGTTTGTCAACACTGTACTGTGTGGAAGCTGCATGCTCAGCCATTGTAACGCTGGAACTATGCATTTCTAGGCACCGGGTGCATGGAGCGTGCTAACAGCTTGCATAGATCTGCACCGTTACTCATTTACATTTCGGGCGTTTAGCTTTGGTCCAAAGCAACTTGCAACCAACCATTCACACACACATTCACACACACATTCACACACACACATTCACACACACACACATTCACACACACATTCACACACACATTCACACACACATTCACACACCGACGGCGGTTATTATTGTTTTTACGATGCAGTACAGCCAACCGTAAACCCATCTTCACAAGTTTGATTTTTATTAGGTGCAATTAAGCCGCCCCCCCCCCCCCCCCCCCCCCCCACACACTCTAAACATTGTACCGCAAAACTCTAAACAGACAAACGACTGCAAAGCCGTGAAGGAGATACTCCGGGACGGGAAGCAGTAGGTCGCCGTGGTGACGAGTACCAGGCGCGCGCCTGGTACTCGTCACCACGGCGACCTACTGCTTGGAGAGCCGGTGTTTCTTTACAACCTCGAACCTGGGAGGCCAGGCTCGGGTCCCGGGTTCGAGGTGAGGTGCGCGTCGCTTGGCGGACGCTTAGCGGACGTTTGGTGGTAGTCGGGGAGGAAGGACACTGGTATAAACGCTAGCTTGGTCCCGGATATGACGCGCGGTGATGTCGTATCCGTGTGGCGGCGTAGCCACTGACCCTTTTGAGGCACGACGGGGTTCCTGGTGGGAGGATCGCGTTGCTTGAGTCGAAGGTCGAATAGTCGTATGCAAACAGGGATCGTTTTCTTGGTTGTGGGTTTAATCGAATGAAATAAAAAACGATGACCGATGATTTTTTTTCATGTAATGTAAAATAAGCAGAATTCAACCCACAAATGGATCAAATGTGGATCAAAATAGACCAGCACTGAGATCGGTCTCCATCTTTCTATTCCCAAACTAGACCAGGAGGACACTTGGCTATTAAAGCCAGTGAAGACCATCACACACACACACACACACACACACACACACACACACACACACACACACACACACACACACACACACACACACACACACACACACACACACACACACACACACACACACACACACACACACACACACACACACACACACACACACACACACTGTTCTGTTAGCCTAGCTGTAAATGGGCTAATTGCTCCGTAAGAAAATGGAACGAGAGAGTGAGAGAACATGAATGAAAATATGGATGGTTGAGAGACTGAAAATAATGGAAGAGTGTGTGTGTGTGTGTGTTGGACACAGGTCTGTCTGTCTGTATCTCTGTATGGCAGAGTTTATGCAGATTCTTTTTCAGGCGAGCACTGTACTAAGTTGATTGATTGCTTGATTGATTTTTAGAGGCATATTCCACAATGGTAAAAAAAATTGCACGATTTTATTTCCCTCGTACAATGAAGAACAGTTATATTTGGCTGGTTATAAATCAATATGTAAACCAAAATAAAACATGCCTCTGTACCAGTGGCCATCATCATTATCAAACTGATTTTTAAACACACCATCAAATCGTCCCTCTACCTCCCTCTCCCTTCCCCTCTCCTCCCTCTCACCCTCACCCTCTCACTCTCTCTCTCCCCCTCTCCCTCTCACCCCCCTCCCTCCCTCTCCCTTCCCCTCTCTCCCTCTCTCCCCTCTCCCTCCCCTCACCCTCTCACCCCCCCTCCCTCCCTCTCCCTTCCCCTCTCCCCTCTCTCCCTCTCTCCCCTCTTCCTCCCTCTCACTCTCTCCCTCTCTCCCCTCTTCCTCCCTCTCACTCTCTCCCTCTCTCCCCTCTTCCTCCCTCCCTCCAGATAGGAGCGCTGCTCTTCTCTCACCAAGCCACCAGGGGGCGCCACACCTACCTACCAAACGCGTGTGTGTCGACCGCGGAGGCGTGTGTATGTATTTATGTGTGCCCTCAGGGGGGGTGTGAGTGAGTAGAGGGTCCTGCCCCCCCCCCACACCCCACCCAGGGCAGGCATGGCGGACTGCAGGGAGAGAGGGCCCCGACTCCAGAGGCCCTGGTCTGTCTATAGGGCCTCCACGTTCGAACTGTCGGCTGAGATGATCAGTCTGACGCTGGCCGGTGAGCGGGGGGGGGGGGGTGGGGGGGGGTGGGGTTGCGGGGTGGGTGGGGCTGTGTTATTATGTTCTTAAAGTAAGACAGTATAGGTGTAAAGGACTGGCATAGTCCGCGCATTCAGTTTGTCTATTTATATTCCATTTCTTTATTTTTATGTCTATATTTTCACTCTAAAATAAACCGTAATGTAAAGTAAAAGAAAATGAATGACCACAAGATAACCAGGCCAAATAACTCTGCTATTGGATAATGTCTTCTGATCATCAGGTTGTTTTTATAGTGAGCGGGAGCCAACATTGCTATTTCATTGTCCCTCACACACACACACGCACACGCACGCACACACACACACACACACACACACACACACTCACACTGTCGTGGCCATTCCTTTATGAGATATTGCATCTAGGACAGATGAGACTTCTAAATGCATAAAAGGCACACAATAGTTGTAGACAATTAACCTAGTTAATGTATGCATGCACCAGCCTCCTCTCTAGGAGAGTGAGCCCAGAATACAGTTTCACAGAGCTATTTGACACAGCTTCACCCCCTCCCCACAATGCATTTGTCCGTACATCGTGTGAGGGAAATGTTGACCTAACGGAGTTTGTCTCGAATGGATGAGGGTCCATGGGACCGTTTCCCACCTATTCTCATAGATTAAGAAACAAAAGGCATTCAAGTTAGCTCTGTCCATGCCGTTCAAACGCTTTAGCTTTAGTTATTTAGCGTCTGCTAATGACCTTAGCGTTAGTCGGTGCTGTTTTGTGAATCGATACAGTAACCTGTTCAATGTTTGCTGTTCAGTACTCCTCCTCCGGTTATGTTTTCCCTCAAATGGGATTGTTTCCCGTCAACAGGAAACAGTCAGGATCCTGACGAGCCTGGGCTGGAGTTCAGCTTGGGTGAGAATTGTGTTGGTGTGTTGATCTGTCTGCGCGTTTGTGTGTCTGTGGGTGTACGGGTCGTCTCTCCCTCTTCGTGTGTGTGGGATTTTCTGTACTTGTGCATTTGTGTGTGTGTGTGTGTGTTTTCTCCCCATAGGATTCAGTAAACAAGTCCACCACAAATTAAGTTTTGTGTGTCTGTGTGTTTATTTTTCTGTTTTTGTGTGTGTTTCTGTCTTCATGTGTGTTTTTGTATGGTTATGTGTGTGTGTGGCTTTGTGTGTCAGTGTCTTGATCTGTCTTCATGTGTGTGTTTGTATGCTCGTGCGTGTGTTAGTCTTGTGTGTGTGTGTGTGTGTGTGTGTGTGTGTGTGTGTGTTTCTGTCTTCATGTGTGTGTTGGTATGCTCATGTGTGTGTGTTTGTCTTTGTGTGTGTGTGTGTGTATCCTCGTGTGTGTGTGTTTCTGTCTTCATGTGTGTGTGTGTGTGTGTGTGTGTATCCTCGTGTGTGTGTGTGTTTCCGTCTTCGTGTGTGTGTGTGTGTGTATCCTCGTGTGTGTGTGTTTCCGTCTTCACGTGTGTGTGTGTGTGCATCCTGATGTGTGTGCATCCTGATGTGTGTGTGTGTGTTTCCGTCTTCATGTGTGTGTGTGTGTATCCTCGTGTGTGTGTGTTTCCGTCTTCATGTGTGTGTGTGTGTATCCTCGTGTGTGTGTGCATCCTGATGTGTGTGTATCCTGATGTGTGTGTGTGTGTTTTCTCCGGGGGGGGTCAGCGTGCACGGAGCTCCTGACCCCCGCTCTGGACAGGAAGCCCAGCAGCTTTGTGGCGGTGAGCTGCACCACGCCCCCCCAGGCCTTCTGGACCAAACACGCCCAGACTGAGGTCATCGAGGTCAGACACACACACACGCACGCACACACACACACACACGCGCGCACGCACGCACACGCACGCACGCACGCACGCACGCACGCATTACGAAGTCCCATGACTGTGACTGCTTATGTGGGTGTGAGACACACTGGTGTGCGCGGCGTGTACACGTGCTTGTGCGGACATTGTCGTTTGTTGTGTTGTGTGTTCACCGTTCGCCACACGTCTCTGCATTAGCTCACGCAAGTCAGAGATCGCTTGAGACTAGACTTTGGGGATTTTGGACTACTTCCCGTTCATTTAGTGTGGAGGGGACTAATGGTTACCAGGGGGTTTGGTCCAGTATTGAGCGCTTCAGCAGCCTGGAGCCCGTGGCAGTATCAGCCCATCCAATGCATGTCCTCTAAAGGTGCTTGTTTCTGCCGCTGACGGCGTCAGATTCTAGTCGTACAATATGGAAATGACCCAGACAGTTTCTTGACCTTTCGCTTGGTCACCTGTTATTGTGTTCAACCAAGGCTCGCACCAGTTTATGAGAAGTCATAAACTGGATATTTTCTGATGGGTTTTGTATGCCTTTGTGGACAGGCAGACAGGAAATGGCAAATATTGTAGAACCGCCGCCCAGGGTTAGGGTCAAGGGTCAGGGTCAAGCCTAGCTTGTGACGAGGCATTATTGCCTTGTCGGTGAGCGCGCTACTGGACACATCTCTCATCTCTCCTCTCTCCTCTGTCCTCTGTCCTCTGTCCTCTCTCCCCTCTCCCCTCTCCTCTCTCCCCTCTCCTCTCTCCTCTCTCCCCTCTCCTCTCTCCCCTCTCCTCTCTCCCCTCTCCTCTCTCCCCTCTCCTCTCTCCTCTGTCCTCTCTCCTCTGTCCTCTCCTCTCTCCCCTCTCCTCTCTCCTCTCTCCTCTCTCCTCTCTCCTCTGTCCTCTCTCCTCTGTCCTCTCTCCTCTGTCCTCTCTCCCCTCTCCTCTCTCCTCTCTCCTCTGTCCTCTCTCCTCTGTCCTCTCCTCTCTCCCCTCTCCTCTCTCCCCTCTCCTCTCTCCCCCGCAGGGTACCAGTAACCCCATCTTCCTCAGTAGCATCGCCTTCTTCCAGGACTCCAACGTCACGCAGCAGACGCAGGTGAAGCTGGCCGTGTACGACGTCAAGGACCGCTCCCAGGGCACGGTGAGACGCCGCCACCGCCACCGCCGCCGCCGCCGCGCAGCTCTTTAGAGCCCAGCTAGTCCCTTAGTTGGCTTTGTTACTTCACCGCTTGGTCAGTGAGTTGGCGAGTTTAGGCACTTGGTTAGTTGGCTAATTAGCTTGGCTAGTTAGTGGGCTAGTAGGTAAGCTAGTTAAGTCAGCTGGCGTTGTAGCTTGTTAGCTGGCTAGCTAGTTAGTTAGCTGGCTAGCTAGTTAGTTAGCTGGCTAGTTAGTACGTTGGAGAGGGAGTTAGTTGGCTAGTTAGTTAGCTAGTTAGGTAGCTGGCTGGGTAACTTGTTAGCTG
>JACYXH010000113.1:482500-485000 GCA_026745465.1 Lota lota | reverse complement strand
CCTCTTTCTCCTTCTCTTTCTATTTCTGTCTCTCTCTTTCTCTTATATCTTTGTCTCTCTCCTCTCTCTCTCTCCCTCTCTTTCTCTATTTCTCTTTATGGCTCTCCCCCTCTCTCCCTCTCTTTCTCTATGTCTCTTCACGTCTCTCCCCTCTCTCTGTCTTTTATATCTTTACGTCTCTCTCCCCCCTCTCTCCCTCTCTTTCTCTCTCCCTCTCTATCTTTTATATCTTTGTCTTTATATCTCTCTCCCCTCTCTCTCTCTTTCTCTGTCTCTTTATGTCTCTCTCCCCTCTCTCTCTCTTTCTCTGTCTCTTTATGTCTCTCTCCCCTCTCTCTCTCTTTCTCTGTCTCTTTATGTCTCTCTCCCCTCTCTCTCTCTTTCTCTGTCTCTTTATGTCTCTCTCCCCTCTCTCTCTCTCTTTCTCTGTCTCTTTATGTCTCTCTCCCCTCTCTCTCTCTCTTTCTCTGTCTCTTTATGTCTCTCTCCTCTCTCTCTCTCTCTCTCTTTCTCTGTCTCTTTATGTCTCTCTCCCTCTCTTTCTCTCTGTCTCATCACGTCTCTCTCCCCTCTCTGTCTTTTATATCTTTATGTCCCCCCCCCCCCCCCCCCCCCCCCCCCCCCCCCCCCCCCCCCCCCAGGGTGTGTGAGCTGGACGATCTGGGAGAGCTGTCCCCCTGCTGGGAGAATCTGCGGCGGCAGATCGTCTCCCAGTACCAGACCATAATACTCGCCTACCAGGAGACGCTCTCTGACCTCTGCGACTACAAAGGTCAGCAGCGGCTAGCCTCGTGACCCCTGCCTTCGGTTGTTGTTCTTCAGTAGTTGCTAGGAGACGAGGGTTAGCAGACTGTTCCTTTGGGAGTTGATGTGTTTTTAAGGAGTTTCGACCGGCAACCGGAAGGTTGCTAGTTCGATTCCCCGGCTCCTCCTGAGCTGAGTGTTGAGGTGTCCCCTGAGCGAGACGCCTCACCCTGACCGCTCCCGACGAGCTGGCTGTCGCCTCGCACGGCTGACACCGCCGTCGGTGTGTGAATGGGTGACTGTGTGTGTGAATGGGTGACTGTGTGTGTGAATGGGTGACTGTCAGGCAATAAAGCGCTTTGAGTGGCCACTAGTTAGAAAAGTGCTGTATAATTGCAGTCAATTTACTCTACTTTTCTCTCTATTTTATGCGTCTCCTCCCTCCCTCCCTCCCTCCCTCCCTCCCTCCCTCCCTCCCTCCCTCCCTCCCTCCCTCCCTCCCTCCCTCCCCACCCTCTCCCTCCCTCCCTCCCTCCCTCCCTCCCTCCCTCCCTCTCTCTCTCTCTCTCTCTCTCTCTCTCTCTCTCTCTCTCTCTCTCTCTCTCTCTCTCTCTCTCTCTCTCTCTCTCTCTCTCTCTCTCTCTCTCTCTCTCTCTCTCTCTCTCTCTCTCTCTCTCTCTCTCCCTCCCTCCCTCCCTAGGGCCATCCTTCAAGGCCAGTAATCTGAAGGCCGATAGGAAGTTGGAGTTCATGTCCACCAACCTGCACGTCCAACGCATGAGGGTGCAGGACACACTGGGCTTTGGTGAGAACCACACACACACATACACACACATGCACCCACACAGACACTGACGTAGACGACACACATACACATGCACATGCACACACACACACACAGACGACATACATACACATACACACACACACAGACGACATACACACACATACACACACACACACACACACACACACACACACACACACACACACACACACGTATGTCAAGTATGAATGGACAGCATTCACGCTCACTTTGCCTGACTTTCCATCGTCTCATGTAAAAAACCTTTGTCCCTGCTGGCCGCTGGCTGCCCCTGTGTGGTCCAGACCACACGTACGACGTGATAACGATGGGGGCGCCAGCCGCCCACTGCCAGGGCTTCAAGAGCAGCGGCCTGCGGAAGCTCGTCCACAAGTTTGAGGAGACGAAGAAACAGTGAGTCATTTTCGTTGATCAACGATCGAGACATCTTGTGTTGAGACAGCTGGCCGTCTCGTCGAGTCTAACGGGGGACGCGGGGGATTGACTCCCAGCCGAAAAGGTTCCGGGTTCGATTCCCCTGACCTGCTGCAGGGCGTCCTTCAGCAAGTTGAGGTTATCCTCCTACCCGCTCCTTAACGAATGTGGATAAAAGTGTCTAAATGATGATAACTAAATGACTTTATTGACATCACTTTACCTACATTATGTACCTAACATGTCCCATGTTATTTAGGTAGCCTCCTTTTAATATTCATTCATATTTACATTCATAATTTAGGTTTCTACCCAATAATTGCCTCTTTGTTTTTTCTATTTCTTTCGTCTTTTCTTCTATAATCCGATTGCGGTGATTCTAATCTGTCATCTTCTTACTTTTCTGCATTTCTTGATTTCTTTTACGTTGCCTTTGTTTGGGATCAGCGAGTATGAGGACGAATGGTGAGTTGTTGGTTCTGCTGTGGCTACAAATAGTTTTTGTCCTCAGCTTCC
>JACYXH010000113.1:465000-477500 GCA_026745465.1 Lota lota | reverse complement strand
GAAATGGCTTTTGGATTGAGGGTCGTCCCTGGTGCAGCTGTGTGTGTTTGTGTGTGTGCGTGCGCGCGTGTGTGTGCGTGCGCGCGTGTGTGTGTTATCCCACGTGCATAGACTGTAGGTGTGTGCAGGTGTCATATTTGTTGCTTACAAAGTGCCCCCCCCCCCGCCCCCCCCAACCCCCTAACTGTGTGCATGTCCACACCTCCTCCCCTTCTTCCAGATGGCAGCCCGAGTATTGAGGAGGCGTACCCAGGTGAGAGCTTTCTCCTCCTCCTCCTCTTCCTCCAACACCCCCCACTCCTGCTCCTCCCCCTTCTCCTCCAACCCCCCCCCCACTCCTGCTCCTCCTTCTCCTCCAACCCCCCCCACTCCCGCTCCTCCTCCTCCTTCTCCTCCAACCCCCCCACTCCTGCTCCTCCTCCTATCCCTTCCTCCTTTCCCCTCCTCCTCCTTCCTCTTTTCTCCTCCTCCTCCTCCTCCTTTCCCCTCCTCCTCTCCCCTCCTCTCCCCTCCTTTTTTACCTCCTCCTCTTCCTCCTCCTCCCCCCCTCGTCTCCCTCTCCTCCTCCCCCGGCAACCCGGTGGCCCTCCAATACATCCATGTTGTCACGGTGACACCATGGTATGTTTCAGTGTTTGATTTATCCCTTATGTTTTGGTTTGTGTGTATTCAACCAGAGTAATATCCCCGTTTTCTAGGCTCAACTCCTGTGCAGCGCCCCCTTGTGTTTTATGTGTGCTATGGCTGGTGAAGCTCACACATTCCTTCGCCTTGCTTTGCAATCTTTCACCTTTGTTTCCACCCCTGTTTCATGTGCTTTTTAATGTGTATTTGTCTGTATCCACACACTTTTAAAGTCATATTTCAGAGTGGGCCCACGCATATATCTTGAGAATATATACTTTTTTCCTTTCCCTCGCTGATCGACTATAGCGCAGATGTTGTATTGAACCTGTTTGAGTTTTATGAGCAGTATGCAGTATACCAGAGAGTGTGTGTGTGTGTATGTGTGTCCCTGTGTGTGTGTGTGTGTGTGTGTGTATGTCCCTGTGTGTGTCTTGTGTGTGTGTGTCCCTGTGTGTGTATGTCCCTGTGTGTGTGTGTGTGTGTGTCTGTGTGTGTGTGTGTGTGTCCCTGTGTGTGTGTGTGTCCCTCTGTGTGTGTGTGTGTGTGTCCCTGTGTGTGTATCCCTGTGTGTGTCCCCGTGTGTGTGTGTGTGTGTGTGTGTGTGTGTGTCCCTGTGTGTATCCCTGTGTGTGTGTGTCCCTGTGTGTGTGTGTGTCCCTCTGTGTGTGTGTGTGTGTGTGTGTCCCTGTGTGTGTATCCCTGTGTGTGTGTGTGTGTCCGTGTGTGTGTCCCTGTGTGTGTGTGTGTGTGTCCCTGTGTGTGTGTGTGTGTGTGTGTGTGTGTGTGTGTGTGTGTGTGTGTGTGTCCGTGTGTGTGTCCCTGTGTGTGTGTGTCCCTGTGTGTGTGTGTGTGTGTGTGTGTCCCTGTGTGTGTGTGTGTGTCCCTGTGTGTGTGCAGGTGAGTGGAGCGAGGCCCTGTACCCTCTGCTCAGCACGCTGACGGCGTGCGTGGCGATGATGTGCGACCAGGCCAAGCAGTCCATGGTGTTCCTGCTGATGCAGGACGCCGCGCCCACCATCGCCACCGAGCTGACGCTGCAGTACCGCCGCGACGTGGTCTTCTGCCAGACGGTCAGCGCACGCACACAGGGACACACACACAGGGACATACACACAGGGACACACACACAGGGACACACACACAGGGACATACACACAGGGACATACACACAGGGACACACACACACAGGGACACACACAGGGACACACACACACACACACACACACACACAAACACACACACAGAAAGGGGCACACACAGTTGCACGCACACACATACACAGGGGCGTACACACACACAGGGGCGCACACACACAGACACACACACACACACACCGTCAGCAGTCAGAGTCCCAGACAGTTAGCACAAGACAAGCAGAGGAAGCGGCTCAGCACTAAGTTTCTAAATATATCATGTCATGACACCATGATAACGTAGGCCTACTGCGGCTAGAGTAGAAGGCCTTCATCAACACTCACTCCCTCACACACCACACACACACACACACACACTCACACACACACACAGGGGCACACACACACACTCACACTCACTCACTCACTCACACACCACACACACACACACACACACACACACAGGGACACACACACACACACACACAGGGGCATACACACACACTCACACTCACTCACTCACTCACTCACCATACACACACACACACACACCGTACACACACACACACACACACACACACTCACACACACTCACAGGGGCACACACACACACACCCACGAGCACAGAGACAGGAAAGTGTGTTTTACTCAGGTTTACTTAAGTGTGTTTTCCTCTAGTCAGACTTGATCTAAAATAAACACACATATGGAATCACATACATTTATGTGTTATGATATTTATTGAAGGGGGATTTCTGTTCATTACAGCTCAGCGCCCTCGTCTGTGGCTTCATCATCAAGCTGAGGAGCTGTCTCCGCGACGACGGGTTTCTACGGCAACTGTACACCATCGGCCTGCTGGCGCAGTTTGAATCCCTGCTGAGCACTTATGGTATGCACACAGACACACACGCACGCACGCACACAGACACAGACACACACGCACGCACACAGACACAGACACGCAGACACACACACACGCAGACACACACACAGACACACACACAGACACAGACACACGCACGCACACAGACACAGACACACACACACACACGCAGACACACACACACGCAGACACACACACACACGCAGACACAGACACACACACAGGCACGCAGACACAGACACACAGACACAGACACACACACGCACGCATGCACGCACACAGACACACACACACACAGACAGACAGACACACACCGACACCGACACACACACCGAGAGACACACACACACACACACAGACACACATTTGTATGCATACATGCGCACACACACAGATCAGGCATCGGCCATCACACTCTATTGACGTGTGTGTGTGTGTGTGTTTGCGTGTGCGTGATTCAAGGAGAGGAGCTGGCCATGCTGGAGGACATGAGTGTGGGAATCATGGACTTGCGTAACGTCACCTTCAAGGTAAACTCAAAGTGCAGATCATCTTCATCACGGCGCGACAACGCACGTATACGTGTGTGTGTGTGTTGATGATGTAGTCATGCAGCTTCGTCCTGATTGGCTCGCGCCCCGTCTGCAGGTCACCCAGGCGACGGGGAGCTCCGCCCCCGACATGCTGCCGGTCATCAGCGGGAACCGGGACGGCTTCAACGTTCGCATCCCGTTGCCGGGCGCCATGTTTGACGTGTTGCCGCGGGAGATCCAGAACGGCATGCTGCTGCGGGTGCAGCCGGTGCTGTTCAACGTGGGCATCAACGAGCAGCAGACCCTGGCTGAGAAGTGAGCACCGGGGGGCCGGGGGGCCGGGGGGCCATGGCCTGGTTTGGGTTCACTGGGTTTGGGCTCACTGGGTTTGGGTTCACTGGGTTTGGGCTCACTGGGTTTGGGTTCACTGGGTTTGAGTTCATTGGGTTTGAGTTCACTGGGTTTGGGTTCACTGGAGTTGGGTTCACTGGGTTTGAGTTCACTGGGTTTGGGTTCACTGGGTTTGGGTTCACTGGGTTTGGGTTCACTGGAGTTCGGTTCACTGGGTTTGGGTTCACTGGGTTTGGGTTCACTGGGTTTGGGTTCACTGGGTCGGGTTCACTGGGTTTGGGTTCACTGGGTTCGGGTTCACTGGGTTTGGGTTCACTGGAGTTGGGTTCACTGGGTTTGGGTTCACTGGGTTTGGGTTCACTGGGTTTGGGCTCACTGGGTTTGGGTTCACTGGGTTTGGGTTCACTGGAGTTGGGTTCACTGGGTTTGAGTTCATTGGGTTTGAGTTCACTGGGTTTGGGTTCACTGGAGTTGGGTTCACTGGGTTTGAGTTCACTGGGTTTGGGTTCACTGGGTTTGGGTTCACTGGGTTTGGGTTCACTGGAGTTCGGTTCACTGGGTTTGGGTTCACTGGGTTTGGGTTCACTGGGTTTGGGTTCACTGGGTTTGGGTTCACTGGGTTCGGGTTCACTGGGTTTGGGTTCACTGGGTTTGGGTTCACTGGAGTTGGGTTCACTGGGTTTGGGTTCACTGGGTTTGGGTTCACTGGATTTGGGTTCACTGGGTTTGGGCTCACTGGGTTTGGGTTCACTGGGTTTGGATTCACTGGGTTTGGGTTCACTGTGTGTGTGCGTGTGTGTCCGTGTGTGGGTCTCTGTGTGTGTGCGTGTGTCTCTGTGTGCGTGTGTCTCTGTGCGTGTGTCTCTGTGTGTGTGTGTGTGTCTCTGTGTGTGTGTGTGTCTCTGTGTGTGTGCGTGTGTCTCTGTGTGTGTGTGTGTCCGTGTGTGCGTATGTCTCTGTATGCGTGTGTGTGTGCGTATGTCTCTGTATGCGTGTGTCTGTGTGCGTGTGTCTCTGTGTGTGTGCGTGTGTCTGTGTGTGTGTCTCTGTGTGTGTGCGTGTGTCTCTGTGTGCGTGTCTCTGTGTGTGTGTGTGTGCGTGCGTGTGTCTGTGTGCGTGTGTCTCTGTGTGTGTGTGTGTGTGTCTCTGTGTGTGTGCGTGTGTCTCTGTGTGTGTGCGTGTGTGTGTGCGTGTGTCTCTGTGTGTGTGTGTCTCTGTGTGCGTGTGTCTCTGTGTGTGTGTGTGCGTGTGTCTCTGTGTGTGTGTGTGTGTCTCTGTGTGTGTGTCTCTGTGTGTGTGTCTCTGTGTGTGTGTCTCTGTGTGTGTGTGTGTGTCCGTGTGTGCGTGTCTCTGTGTCTGTGTGTCTCTGTGTCTGTGTGCGTGTCTCTGTGTGCGTGTGTCTCTGTGTGTGTGTGTATGTGTGTGTGTGTGTCTCTGTGTGTGTGCGTGTCTCTGTGTGCGTGTCTCTGTGTGTGTGTGTGTGTCTGTGTGTGCGTGTCTCTGTGTGTGTGTGTGTGTCTCTGTGTGTGTGCGTGTGTCTCTGTGCGTGTGTCTCTGTGTGTGTGCGTGTCTCTGTGTGTGCGTGTGTCTCTGTGTGTGTGTCTCTGTGTGTGTGTGTCTCTGTGTGTGCGTGTGTCTCTGTGTCTCTGTGTGTGTGTCTCTGTGTGTGTGCGTGTCTCTCTGTGTGTGTGTGTGTCTCTGTATGCGTGTGTCTCTGTGTGTGTGTGTGTCTGTGTGTGGTCAGGTTTGGAGACACGTCCCTACAGGAGACCCTAAACCTGGAGAGCCTGGCCAGGCTGAACTCCTACTACGCGCAGTTCAAGGAGGTGCTGCCGGAAGACTGTGAGTTCAAACCCTGTTTCAGGGGACGATTGGGTCACATCCCGATGTTTCCCGTGCGTGTGTTTGGGGGGGGTTCAGCTCGCTTGATCCGAAGTCCCAAAGCACAGAGCCGTCGTCTCGATGCTTCCTGACCAAAAATGAGTTCATATTCTAGAACTGAGGTCAACCCTTTTCAAGGCCTAGGACCCCTTGGCTGACGGTGACACGATGCGGGGACCCCCCCCCCCCCCCCCCCCCCATTACATACCGTATGAAATCGTGTTGCTTATTAAACCGGGCTGATGATAACGTTTAGTGCCATGTGTCAAAGTGGCACAATGGCTTAGCATTGGATATGCTATTACACATCTATCTATCATATTACTAAATATGGATTGCAAAGTCCATATTTTTACATTTTTGGAAGAAATAAAAGGTTGGGATCAAATCATTTCGGGGACCCCCCCCTGCAGTAACTCGGCGGGGTCGCGGACCCTCTGTTCTAGCATGTAGCGTAAACCAATAGTGGGGCTCTGCGTTGTGAAAACCAAGATGGCGGCCTGGAATGTGTGGGACATTCGATTTCAGCATTTCCTCTCCCGCAGAATTAGAGCAACGTAGGAGAAACTTGCTGCCCTTAGCAAGTTTCCCCCCCCCCCCCCCCCCCTAAGTTTAGTTTATATGAAACAGAAAACAGTTTATTTGTCAATGTTCGTCAATGACAAATATTGCGGCATCCTCCTAGTCTTCATTTCCGCAAATGTGGAAATTCCCTTTTTATTTTTCTTCTTTTTGATTCTACACACACAGTTCAGTTTTGTTCTAGCTCCCACTATTCTACGATCAGCCTCTCCCCCCCCCCCCGTCCTCCTCTCTCACCTCCTAATGTGACTCCCCCCTTCTCCTCTGTCCCGCCCCCCCCCCCCCCTCCAGGTCTCCCTCAGTCTCGCTCCCAGACCTGTCTCCCAGAGTTGCTGCGGTTCCTGGGGCAGAACGTCCACGCCAGGAAGAACAAGAACGTGGACATCCTGTGGCAGGCCGCCGAGGTCAGGACTCAGGAATCAACGCCATTGGCTCCAAATCTCGTCCCCGTCGATTGAGGACGTGATTTTGAGATTCAACACGATGATAGGAATAATTGTGTAGTGTATTTTCCAAAAAGACATTAAAACACCCCCCCCCCCCTGAAATACTGAGGTCATTAAAGTTGGTTCAAATCGTGTTAACCAACAGCAAATCAAACAGACCCCGCAGGCTCTACCACAGACCTCACACTCCTCTCAGTCACACCTTTATCCACAGCGACTTACAACCGTTCACACACACACACCCACACACACACCCACACACACACACACACACACACACACACACACACACACACCCACACACAGACACACACACACAGACACACACACACACACACAGACACACACACACACACACAGACACACACACACACACACACACACACACGGCGACAGCCAAGCTCGTCGGGAGCAGTCAGGGTGAGGCGTCTCGCTCAGGGGACACCTCGACACTCAGCTAGGAGGAGCCGGGGAATCGAACTAGCAACCTTCCGGCTACAAGTCTCCCCGCTCTACCTCCTGAGTTACTTCCTCACCTTTTGACCTCCACCTGCTCATCACGGCGTCCTCTCCCCCTTCCCCCCTCTCCCTCTCCTCCCTCTCTCCCCCTCTCCCTCTCTCCCCCTCCCCCCCTCCCCCTCTCCTCCCTCTCTCCCCCTCTCTCCCCCCCTCCTCTCCCCTTCCCCCCTCTCTCCCCCTCTCCCCCTCTCCCCCCTCTCTCCTCCCCCTCTCTCCCCCCTCTCTCCCCCTCCTCCAGATCTGCCGCCGGCTGAATGGCGTTCGCTTCACCAGCTGCAAGAGCGCCAAGGACCGCACCGCCATGTCGGTGACGCTGGAGCAGTGCCTGATCCTGCAGCACGAGCACGGCATGGCCCCCCAGGTCTTCACCCAGGCCCTGGACTGCATGCGCAGGTTGGTGCCCCGTCCGTCCCCCCGTCCCCCGTTCCCCCCCCTGTCGCAATGCTCCACAGAGGGCATGTTTTGCTTCTTGCAGGGGGTTCTGCGCAAGAAAGTTGTTGGTGTTTTTAGGGAGCTCCACTCTAAGCTTGTTGAGCTTGTTTCTGCTTTAAAATAATGACCGTCGTTTTCTGGGGGGGGGGGGGGGGGGGGGGGGGGGGGGGGGGGGGGGGGGGGGGGGGGGGGGGGGGGGGGGGAAAACGATTTATATTCATTATATTTAATAAAGAACTTAAAAAGAGATGTAAGAAACTAAACGGCACAGCCAAATTGCATCCTCTGTCCCTTCTCTCATTGAAATTCGGTTCAGCTGTGCTATTGTGTTACCGGTGCTAGCATGTAGCTTTTCTGTCGTTGTATCTCGTTGCCTGTTGTCTTGTGACATTCCTCGCTGCATTTCCAGTTGCGAAGTACTATCTGATCTGCTACTTATGTTTCATGTCCAAGGCTAGCTCAACAGTGCTGTATGTCTGATTGCCACAACCTACCTTGTTTGTAGCTTTGGCAAGCTGCTCGAATGGCGATGCCTGTTTTTATTCTTGGGGTACATCAACAGCTAGCCTACGCTAATCTGTGCTACCTGAACCCACTGCCCTCGCCATTTTGCTTGGTCTGTTGCCCTGTCATCTCTCACTCACTCACTCACTCACTCACTCACTCACTCACTCGCAGGCACGCAGACACACACACACACACACACAGACAGAGACACACACACACACAGACACACAGACAGAGTCACACACACACACACACACACACACACACACAGACACACACACAACACTCATGTGTATTCTCCCTTCACTTCCTGACAGAGTAAAATAAAGGTTTTAAGAATAATAAATGTCTGTTTAATTTCCCCAAGTTGGCTCACCATTCTGAGAGAGATCATGTCCAGTCCCTTGTTTCCAGCGTAAATCTGACTATTTGTCTGTCATTCTTTGGTCAGTCCATCGGTTTTCCTTTTAGTATAAAACAACAAACAAATTTTAAACGTGGAAACATCTTTTCAAACTACAATGTGTGCCCCGCAGACAAACCCGGACACACATCTCTTAATTGAATATTTTTCTCCTTCTCATCGTAACTCTGTTTTAAAACGAGACGTGTGGACATAAAAACATTCAGCTTGTGACAGGCAGAGGGCGCTCAAACTGTCAAATCTGTCATGCTTCGTCTTTGTTGATCAGTTTTGTGCGTTATACAGGTCACCAAGCCACAGGCAATGTTGCACCAAACCATGTCCTTGGAAGTCGTTCCCCGTTGAATGTGTGTATCTGTCTATAAAAACAACGGCACTAAATGTCCCCCCGTCGCATAGCGTTGTGCTCAATAAAGAGGACCCCCCCCCCCCCCCCCCCCCCCCCCCCCCCCCCGCGGCCCTGCAACGCCCCTGCATGGGTCATCCTCTCCGTGGGACACCCCATCCATCCCTCATCCCCTCCTCTCATCCCCTCTCCTCTCCTTCCTTTCCTCATATTCTCAGATGTTTCTGCATGGAATGCTGGTTTTGCCTTGCAATGCATGCTGGGCCGTTGCGGCGTGGCTAAGTAGCTCGTCGCCAAATCCTGGTCCCCATCACTAGAGAAGCGTCTCCTTCCGTTGAAGAGTGTTGTGGTTGGGCCATTCTTTTTCAATCTCTTTGACTAATTTTCACCGTTGTGCGAGTGTAGCACAAGGAATCAACGTAACACAACACCTTGCTTTCAAGTGTTGTTAGCGTTCCTTCGTCGACTTACTTTCCCCCTAACACCCCCACACACGTGCATGAATAGACTTGAACTTAAAATATGTTTTTATCAACATACAGAACATATGTCTGAACTTGATCTCTTTCTCTCTCTCGCTCTCTCCTCTCCTCCTCCCTCTGTTTCCTCTGTTGACCTGACCTTTGACCTGACCTTTGTCGTTTGCTTCCATACCACTCGCTCATGGCTCGATGAATGGTCTGATTTTTGTTGTCGGCATTTGATACATGCTCTCCTCTTTTTGGTCCAAACTCATCTTTGTGACTTGTGTGCTTTGGGATATTTGTGGTGTGTTTTGCTCCAAACACCAAACGACAAACCCCGCCTTTTTCTTTAACTTATTGTTGCCATCGTCCTCCTCCTCCTCCTCCTCCTCCTCCTCTTCTTCCTCTTCCTCTTCCTCCTCGTCATCATCCTCCTCCTCGTCCTCATCCTCCTCTTCCTCTTCCTCCTCGTCATCATCCTCGTCCTCATCATCCTCCTCCTCTTCCTCCTCGTCATCCTCCTCCTCCTCCTCCTCCTCCTCCTCCTCCTCACTGCACATGTGAAACTTGTCGGCCATCTCTTCTCCTACGTCTTGTTTCTCTTCCTCCCCCTCACTCTCCACCTTTACTCTGTCCTCTTGTCCCTCCCATATCTCCTGTCTCCCCCCTTGTCTCTCTTCCTCCCTTTTCACCCTCTGGGGCTGTCTCTCTTTCTCTCTTTCTGATGCCCACCAACCCCACCCCTAACCCCACCTCTTTCCCATTGCTTTCCTCTTTACTCCAACCATCCCTCCGTCACTCTCCCTCTCTCTGAACCATCCCCACCCCCTAACCCCACCCCCTAACCTCCGTCACTCTCCCTCTCTCTGAACCATCCCCACCCCCTAACCCCACCCCCCTAACCTCCGTCACTCTCCCTCTCTCTGAACCATCCCCACCCCCTAACCCCACCCCCTAACCTCCGTCACTCTCCCTCTCTCTGAACCATCTCCACCCCTAACCCCACCCCCTAACCTCCGTCACTCTCCCTCTCTCTGAACCATCCCCACCCCCTAACCCCACCTCCTAACCTCCGTCACTGTCCCTCTCTCTGAACCATCCCCACCCCCTAACCCCACCCCCTAACCTCCGTCACTCTCCCTCTCTCTGAACCATCCCCACCCCTAACCACACCCCCTAACCTCCGTCACTCTCCCTCTCTCTGAACCATCCCCACCCCCTAACCCCACCCCCTAACCTCCGTCACTCTCCCTCTCTCTGAACCATCTCCACCCCTAACCCCACCCCCTAACCTCCGTCACTCTCCCTCTCTCTGAACCATCCCCACCCCCTAACCCCACCCCCTAACCTCCGTCACTCTCCCTCTCTCTGAACCATCCCCACCCCCTAACCCCACCCCCTAACCTCCGTCACTCTCCCTCTCTCTGAACCATCTCCACGCACTTCCTTCAACCGACCCCACCCCTAACCCCCCCCCCACCCCCCGGCTCCTCCTAAACCCCCTGACCCCTGACCCCTGACCCCGGGGCGTCCAGCGTGGGCACCAGGGAGGGCGTGACCCAGAAGAACCTGAGCGGCCTGCTGCCCCAGCGGGACCTGCGTCTGGACCCCAGCCTGCTGTACTCTCTGCCCCTGCTGGCGCTCAGCCCCAACCTGCTGCTGGTCTGGGTCTTCCTCAGCGTGGCCTACGTCCTGGCCAAGCTGCGCTGCACCTAGCCGTCGCCACGCTAATACCGTCCTCCTCCTCCTCCTCTTCCTCCCCTGAAACACCAAGAGACCCAACGAGGAAGAAACAACCATGCTCTTTGTTTCTGTTTGTTTTGATCCACCGGGGGGGGGGGGGGGGGGGGGGGGGGGGGGGGGGGTAGAGCAGCTGTGCGTGGGGAGGTGGATGACGTACGAGATGATAGAGACATGTGACCCGGAAACCCGGTTGCTCCTCCTCGCACACACGCACACTCACTCACACTCACTCACTCACTCACTCACACAGACACGCACACTCACTCACTCACTCACACGCGCACACACGCACACACACTCACTCACTCACTCACTCACTCACTCACTCACCCCTCACTCACACAGACACGGACACTCACTCACTCACTCACTCACTCACACACGCACACAGACACGCACACTCACTCACACAGACACGCACACTCACTCACACAGACACGCACACTCACTCACACAGACACGCACACTCACTCACTCACTCACTCACTCACTCTCACACACACACATACGCACTCACTCATACACACACACTTAGACGCACACTCACTCAGTCACTCACACACAGTCACACACACACACACAGACAGTCACACACACACACCCCCCAGACTTGTCCCCTCTCTGTTACGTGGCGGTCAAGGATATTTGGAGGAAAAAGGCTTCGAGCCAAAGGTTGTTTCGACCCGTTGATCGTTGTCTTAGTTCCATTGTTTTAACCTGGGCTGCTCACAGGGAGAGCGGAGACCTTGGCCTTGATTACGGTGATAGAGGGGTGAGGTGGAACCAGTGCGTTGGTGTGGGAGCACCGTGGTCAGTTCCATCGTAGGAGTACACGTGGTGGGACTTGTATCGTTGCTACTTCGTGATGCGAAGACCAGTGCAGGTCAGAGGTCAGAGGTCAGAGCGTGGGCGCTCACTGTCCAGAACTTTATTCAGTCCAACTTGGTTATAGGTCTGCGCGTCGGCCGTGGTTCACGTTTACCGCCAGCTGTAGAGGTAAAGAAGAAAACCAATGTCTCGACCGCTTAATCAACAGACCGCTCTACATCGGCCATCTTTGTTGTTGTCGGAAACGCCTCTACGCCGCTCCTCTGGACGCCATTGGACGGGCCCTCAGCCAATCATAGCGATGAAACCGGTGACGCAGCACTGAGCGACGAAAAGATTACATCTTTCTACTCAACTAAAGCGTTAAGTGCAAGTCTTCTTTTAGTGAGAACGTACCGTCCACATCGTTTAATCTCGATAGCGGAATCAACAGACCGTTCTACATCGGCGGCGGCCATCTTTGTTGTTGTTGTTGTTGTTGGAAACGCCTCTACGGCGCTCCTCTGCACCGCCGTCGTGTTTATCCCGCCTCACATTGGACAAACGGCTGTGATTGGTCGGTCTATCTCGTTCCGGGCAGCACCAGACCATATCTGCAGCGCGAATGAAACATGAGCGCGAGAGATTCAGTAGAATTGGTTGCATGCGCTGTCGACCTCTGACCTTCACCCCGGAACGCCGCTACAAATCTATATATGGTGAAAGTATCAGGAGTTATAGTGTTTCCGACCAAAGTAAGATGTGTTCGTACAAAATGGTGTTGGACCCTTTATCAACGTATAATTTGTATTTTAAGAT
>JACYXH010000113.1:450000-460000 GCA_026745465.1 Lota lota | reverse complement strand
AAATCGCAAAAACGCCAGTCTTTCTAGATTTGACTCATAGCTTTTAACAGTAAAAGTTGTATTTGTCACACACAAAGTAATGCATACAATACCAGCAATGCTTTCTTTCCCTTCTCCTTCGACTGTGCTTAAACAATCAATCATAAACACACGATAATTAATGATGATAATTAATAAATAATAGTAGATGGTGGGGATGATTTATGTTTCTATACTCCTATTGACTACCATAGTACTTTGTGTCATTTCCTTACAACTTTATTATTTTTACTTGCATGCGCAGGGATTACGGGTGGAAAATAGCACTTTGTTCAAACCCGGTACATTACATCTGTCCTTGTAAGGTTAAAGGTGCCGTGTTCTCCTCAGATGTCAATAGTCTTTTAGCTCCAGGGCTAACGGATGAGACTTAAATAGACACGTACATAGAAAAGTGTGACACAGTTAAAAACAAGAATAATACCTCCTCCTGGGTGCGAAAGCACAGCATGGATGTCAGGTCTTCTCACAAGGTCACACGAGGGGGTAAAATCAGCCCGGGGCAGCTGCAGTTTACAGCGGACGCACAACAAACACAAAGTTGGCATTGCAATTACCTATATACCTATATACCTATTACCTATATACCTGGTACTCAAATGTTCAACCGTTAACACTGCAGTGTTTTCTCATAAGGTCACTATAAAAATGAAATAAATATGAGCTACTGACGACATCAATGTGCAACACATGCACACCTTGTAAGAATATAATAAGTACCCGTAGACAGTTACAAGTTATTTGTAGGGTCCCAGATTGTTCCCCCTTTATTCCATCACCACGTCTTGTTCCCCAGTACCTTTACTGGTGTTTGTACTTAGGTGTCATTGAGGTTGTGTTAACCATGGGCCTGTCAGACAAATGGACGCCTCGGCAATCGTACACGCCCCACCACTAGTTCATTTAGCCTTGATGTTGCTGCGTTCCCTAAAAGTCACATGGGAGACATTTCGGGTGAACACCAAATCCACCGTGACCTTGGTCTATGGGGAAGAGAAGCTAAATGCCACTTGAATGGGCTCCTTTGACTGCCCTGGTGACCTATAAAAGCCCAAGCATCTCCTCCTCGGGGGAGCCAAGTCAAACGAACCCGGGTCTGCAGGGATCATTCATCGAGCATGGCCACCAACGTGTTAATAGGACAACTCGTCGGCGTCTTCTCCGTGTCGTTGCTCTGCGTCGCGCTCCTCGCAGCACGCCGCCGCCGCAGCACGCCACCGCCGCCGCCGCCGCAGGAGGGAGACGGCCGCGCGGCGCAGGAGGGAGACGGCCGCGCGGTGCTGGTGACGGGCTGCGACAGCGGCTTCGGACGCCACCTGGCCCTGCGTTTGGACCACCTGGGGTTCACGGTGTTTGCGGGCTGTCTGCTTCCGGAGGGCCACGGCGCACAGAGCCTGGCTCAAGAGAGCTCCGGCAGACTGAGGGTCCTGAAGCTGGACGTCACCGATGACGGGGACGTCGAGGAGGCCACGAGAATCATCCGGGACAACCTCCCCGAGAAGGGTGCGAACTCTAATGTGACGTTCAAAAATAGAGATTTGGTTATTATAGAAAAACAACGCTGACAAGTGACCTAACTAATAGGCCTAGGCCCACCGTTAAAGGTGTCCATGCTTAAAAAGACAAATTGTACAAAGATGAAAAGAAAATTGACCATAACCAAAAGGTGTATTGTCTAAGTGTGTATTTTGTGTTTTCCTCCTCTGGCAGGCCTGTGGGCCGTCGTTAACAACGCTGGTGTCTCTGACTGGGCGGAGACCGAGTGGAGCGCCATTGACCACTATATCAAAATGGTGGACGTTAACTTGTTCGGTTGCATCCGGACCAGCCTTGCCTTCTTGCCGCTAGTTCGGGCTTCCAAGGGTGAGTCGCTTGTTTATAGCTCGAACTGCGTTGTCGCGTTTGAATGCGATTATAAATATATATATATATATATATATTTATGAAGTTGTTCACTCTCTGTTGTAAATGCCTCAAGGGCGCTCCACTGCACCGTCATTGTATTTATCCCGCCTCAGGTTAAATAAAGGGTTGTGATTGGTCGGTCTATCTCGTAACGGGGCAGAATAAGTTTTGATTGGCCGGGGAGCCACACCTTATCAGCGGAGCGAATGAAAATTTGTCTTATGACCTCTGCACCTGTTCTCTGGGTTTGAACAGTGTGTTGAAAAAAACAACTGGGATAATGTAAGTATGAAACTCATAACATAGGTCAGGTTGGTTTCAGATAGTTGAATATGTTGCATGTGATACCTTTTTAAAGCAAAGAGTTAAGAAAATAAAAACAGTTTTAACATGAACATGAACATGACAAAATCCAAGAAATAGCTCCTGAAAATCAAAATGTCCTCAAAATATTTGACATTACTCAAACACATGTTATGTATTTACATATTATTATTATTATTATTTTTGCTCCAGGACGGATGGTGTACATGTCGAGCATCTTTGCCTTCTTTAACTGCCTCAACATGGGGGCCTACAGTGTCTCCAAGAGGGGTTTGGAGGCCTTCGCTGACTGTCTGAGGGTGGAGATGGCCAGCTTTGGCGTGAAGGTACGTAGCCGGGAACATTTTCCATTTGCTGCACCGTCAGTCGAACCTTTCCGATTCGTCTTCCGCTTCGAAACAGGAGGAGAAAAACCAGGGTGGCTGTCTGGACCAGGGTGGACTCCATCTACCCTGGACCAGGTCCACCCTGGACCAGGGTGGATGGGATTGGACCCCTTTGCTTTGCCTTCATCTGATGGGATGGGAAGACCACATCCATATGGTTTATGTTCAGCTCTATAACCCTAAACCCCCCTTTCTGACAAAAATCCTTGCAGTTCTTCGAAAACAAAGAACACTTTTGCCCTTGTAAAGTGGAATAGATAAAGTATTAGGGTTTTGGGGGCTTGGGCAAGGGTAAGGGTAAAGACAACACCTCTCCGATGCCGTCAACAGGTCAGCATCATTCAGCCGGGGAATTTCGGCCGGGCCACCAACATCCTGAAAACGAAGACCAGCCGGGACATCTGGGAGGCGTTGGGCCCGGACCAGAAGCAGGTCTTCAACCGGGAGTACATGGAGCTGGCCAGTGGCTACGTCTCCTCCGTGACCACGTCGGGATTCAAAGAAGTGACCCTGGTGATCGACGCCATGCTGGACGCCGTGACGTCGCCGAGGCCCAAGCACAGGTACCTGGTGGTGTCCAGGCTGGACACGTGCTTCTTCGCCTGCTACCCCCTGCTGCCCACCTTTGTCTCCGACGCCATCTTTGCCCTGAGTCCCATGTACGCCAAGAGGAAGGAGATGCTCTACTTGAAGCAGTCATGTGGGAAATAAAGGTATAGCCCTACTTCGTTGTTCCTCGTTTAAGACGTTGTCGTTTCTCTTTTCTCTCGTTCGTTTTTTACATCAATATTTCACTCTCTCTCTCTCATTATAATTTTTTTATTTTTGAATTCTTCTTCTTAATTGGATTACAATATATCGTTTTTGTCATGTGAAGGTCACTGGTAGTCATCTGGTCAGGGGTTGTCTGAATAGACTCATTGGTTTTATGGACTGAAAGTCAAGAAGGTCTGACCACAACAAGGACAGCTCATGATGAGTTTATGAAGGAAACAACACGGCATTGAGGGCGATATGAGTTAAAGTGATAACTATAGTTAAAGTAACGCTGCCTCAGATGTAAAGGTTTTACAGGTTGATTTTTCAATTAATTGAACACATACTTCTTGGCCTTTTGAAATGTGATTTCAAATATGGATTTTGTAATAAATCATGTAATAAATACTCATATTTGACACCCGTATGCTGTCTCTTCAGATTGCTATCAGGTTAGGGTTAGGGTTTGTTTATCCTAAGGGCATTTGAAGACACTGGAACCAGAACAAGGTCTTATCTGCATATGCCACGCATGCATCAACGCACAAAACACCCACCAGAAACAGTGCGATGTGTAGCAGTTTTACCCCCGTGAAGCAAACGATACAAAATCGTTCATTTAAAGCTAGGTTAGGCAATTTGAACAAACCAGCATGAGTCGGCTGGATTGTGAAAGTATCCAACCGCCTACTTGGATACTACTAAAAAAACAACTACTAAAATGATCAACATGGGGGTTTAGCCATACAGGAAGTGATGCTGTTAGCAAGAGACCTAGGGGCCAAGTATCCTTGACCCCTAGTACAGGGGCCAAGTATCCTTGACCCCTAGGTCAAACATCATTTCCCACTTCCCACCAATCATCAATCAGCCCAGCAGTCAATTTACATAAGTAAGCAAAAGTGCTTGGAAGCAGGTTTGATAGACCAGTCTGTGAAATTAGGGTAAAAGACCAAATTTGAGCTTCTGCAAAGCAAAGCTATTTTAGCAATATTACTCATCTCTGTGGGAACAGTGAATCTAAATAAAAGAAAAACGACACCTTGATTGTTTTAGAGCTACATTTGGAGGTTTTCGTTTGCTCAAATGATGCTAGCATGCTTGCGGCGTCGCACAGGGACGAAAGATGGACCAACTAAAAATGTTTTTAAAAGAAACAAGATGTTGAGAGTGAACTGAAGTGTGAGAGCGTGAGAGCGTGAGCGTGAGAAACACGAGTGCCTGTTGTTCCTGGAAACGGTGAAATAAAACTGTCCGTTTCCAAACCGCCCACGACTACTGGCTATAAATGGGCTAAATTGATTAGCTGCACCAACCGTCATTTCTGTTGGCTCATCCAAGGCTTCTCAGTAAGAGGCCAGAGGACCCCCCCCCCCCCCCCCCCCCCCCGACAACAAACATCTACATAACCCCTTAAGGTTGCAGAACTTCACACAAAGCCCTGTTTATACTCTGTACAAACAGACCATATGTGCTGAGAGAGAGGGAGGGAGCGAGGGAGAGAGAGAGAGAGAGGGAGAAGGAGACCGAGAGAGAGAGGGGGAGAAGGAGGGAGAGACAGAGAGACCGAGAGAGAGAGAGATGGAGAGACAGAGAGAGAGAGAGAGCGCAAGAAAGAAAGAAAAAGAAAGAAAGATAAATGGTTGCGAGGTCTGGTGTCCACTAGCCATCGAAAATGTTACAACGACCACCAAATTCCAACTCTGCACAGAGTTCCGCAATTTCATTCTCCACATCATCCGATCAGCCCACGACGTATTAACTGTCCGATGAGCTAGACCTCATCGCGAGTTGGTCAGGCTCTCATTGTGATCGGAGAGAGCATAGACGTGTGGACAGGATTGTCCTCCGCTCCGGGGCAAGGACACACCACTAGACACACTGGGACTCATCCCATCGCTAATTCAGCGCTTGAATGCCTGTTGAATAGCCAGCTCTTTCTATCTTAAGACAAACACGAGGTCATACTGCAGACGCGGCTTTTGGGATGTGTGATTTGGTTCTTTAGGAAAATGCCCCAATGGTGCTTATGGCGCTCCGCTGTACAGTCATCTCATAAACCCGCCCCCACTCATCTCATAATCCCGCCCCCACTCATCTCATAATCCCGCCCCCACTCATCTCATAATCCCGCCCCCATTTAGATAAAGGGTTGTGATTGGCCCGACCTGGGCCAGGTCTGCAGGGAAATCTGTCTGAGCGGGAGGGGGGCCAGACATATTCTGATTCGTCTGGTTCCTAGGCTAGGTTAACATATTCTGATTCGTCTGGTTCCCAGGCTAGGTTAACATATTCTGATTCGTCTGGTTCCCTGGCTACCACAGCAGCGGCTTTTCGGCTCTACGTTGACTTTCGGCTTTGATGTCGGGACTTTCAGTCAATATTGTAAAACTTCGAACTTTTGGCATACAAACCTATTTTACAGACTCCGTACATCAATTCTGATGTACAAGCCCTGAGTCTTGTGACGATTGAAGGCCACTGAAACAACAAGAACAACTGAAAGGCCAGCAACACTTCAGCAGACGCATCCTACCGACAAATCAAGATGGTCGATGTGGATCGAGTGTGTCGCCATGGCGCATCTGATCACAAGGCATTGTAATGACAAGTGTGACCGAAGCCAGAAGAAGTGTCCAGGGATCAACGGTGCCTGCTGGAAGTTGTGAAGCGAGCTGTCAGCTCCTAAACCATCCCTGAACGCAGGCTAAATTGATTAGCTTCACCAACTGTCACGGCTGCAGGCTGTGCATAGCTCTCTCTTCTACCCCCCCCCCCCCCCCCCCCCCCCCCCCCCCAGAAAATAACTATCTAACCTCCCAAATGGGTGGGTTGGATACTGTGATGGAAAATGACTCAAGGCCCTGTTCCGAGGTCAGCTCGCTTAAACAAATGAGTTCTGAAGCTCAAGTTGTTATGTGCACACTATAGCGGCCCATCTGTCTTTCTAACTATCTAACTCCCCACAGCTGCCTGTTTTTCCTGTATTCCTGTATCATGTTCTGTTCTCAGGTGAGAAACTCCTGAGCAAGCTCCTCTCCCCTTTCTGTGTCTGTTCGTGAGTGCACATCCTCTCCCTAAGTCGTGTGTGTTGCCTCGACCGTACATTGCACCCGGTAGAAATAATAAGGGGCGCCAGAGATGGTGAATTACGACCAGGTGTTTGGCCTCCACCGTACACGGCGTCATCTCGAGATATCTCAGAGATTTTGTTTTGCTCCACTCTACAAAAAAGGGCTTCCCTTCTCTATCCAGGGCCCTTTTTCTCCAGAACTCTGCTCTGCGTGGAGTTGCCTTTGAAACGGTGTCTTTTATATGCTGCGGCGTATGAAATAAATCAACTACGGATATCTTAGCCTTTTATTCGAGCCAGCCACCAGTTATTAAATTTGCTACAACAATTGTTACACCTACTTTAGGTGCTTATTTTATTGCTATATAAAGGTGTGTCGATGGCAAAGGCATTTTAAGATTTGTGTTTAGGCAAAAAGGAGATATTATTCCAACAATCAGAGGAAGAGCATCGGAAAACTAAGGAGTTAAATAACCGAATACATATTCACATATTCTCAGTGGGATCTTTATTTAGTGGGATTTCTTGCCCCAAGACTCAAGTTTGTTGTGTTTTAAATTAAAAAGGCTATTGGCCGACACAAATCTCTCCTTACTAAAACTCTTCACAGAAAGATTGTGATAGGATTTCTTTATCAAATATAGACCTGGCCTCATGACGTTTAATGTATGCATACCTACACATCTTTAAGATGTCTGACGTGTTTCTGAATTAAGTATGTCACTTTGGACAAATGCGAAATAGTTCATATTAGAATTATAATATCTTATTGTAGAGAGTAGTAGGCCTAAGTGCAAAGCCAGGATACTAAAGTAAGATGAACTTAAGCATCCTTAAGTAAAGTTAGTAGGCCTACAAATGGAGTATAGTAAATATAAAGAATAGGCTAAATAATCAAACTGTATAATAATTCAATATTGAGGATATTACTTTCCACCACTTATACTAGATATTTAAAGCTTACTATAGCTTAATAAATAGCTTCAATCACAGTAAATGTTTTTATATTACGCTATATACAACATAGGGTGTTGTATGTCGATGGTAGTGTAGTTAAGTTGGTGTCTACATTTCAAACCCTAAGAAGCATGAAGTATGTGTGTTCTAAGTATATAATGTGACCCAGTCAGAAAACAAACCAATAAAACGAATTTGCCCTTTACAGTCAATTATGCTCGCCACGACAAATTTGTGAATCGAACAAGCGTCGCCCTTATCTGATCTTGGATCTGGTCCAGTCTAGTTCTTTGTATTTGTATACCCCTTAATCATAGTTACGGTGTTAAAGGATTTCACAGTCCCCATTTGACGAATAGCTTAACCCTGAGTGCCCTCGGACAAGGGCAGCGGCTTTCGACCTTCCCGGAGCCAAGGGCCAGCGAGGAATTCAAGGAGCGCCAACTCAAAGTTGTAGGGAATGATGATGAAAAATGTCACACAATTTACCAGGATTTTATAGATTACACACACACAATGTTCACAGCAGACAGTCAAAAACGTCAAAGCCTGTCACAAGCTACCACCACACTGTAATACGTTGTATGTTGACAAGCCAGCAAGGCTTCACGGTCTTCTCTGCGGAGGACAGCCAGTCCTCATTCTTACCGCCAGGGGGAGACAGCGCTTACATACACATACATCTATTTATGCAAAAACACTGTACGTTTTCACATACTGTTCCGTATCCGTAGTCCTACAGTGTTTTTGCAGAAATCTATTTTGCATAAATAAATAAATATATAAGACCGATCGTTTATTTACAGTGCCACCATCTTCAGGTTCCGGTGGTGATGTAAGATAAGTGCATTAAAGATCCTTTATTTGGGTGAGAGTTCAAGTTTGACTTACAGAGATAAACCTTCAGGAGTAAGCAAGGGGAACATACAAAGCTTGAAGCTCGTGTTTTATATGATCTTGCAGAGTGAACCCTTACAGTACAAGACGCACTTGCGGAGTGGTCAGGCGACGTCAGGCTTGGAACAAACACCCCGTGCGATCACGTTAACCTTCCCTCAGCTTAATTGAGCGTGGGTTCTATTTTGTGCGTGAGCATGTTCTGAAACGTCACCTGTGCGCGTGCGCGTGCATGTGGGATGTGCGGGGCCTGCGGGGGTGGGCGTTTCAGCCAATCAGAGAGCAAAGTCCCCTGTCACTCGCCTCCGGGGTGCAGTTACCCTCGGACCTGCGAAGCTCGACGGACCGCGTTTGAAGTGGAGCTGAGCAACTCGAAGTCAGCATGGCGCAGAAGAAAGCGGTTTTATTCAGCCTCTGGGGAGCGGTGGTCCGGCCCGGCCTTGCGGCCGTGTTCCGACAGTTTGAGGAGGACAACCAACTTCCAGGGTAAATTAAACAGATCACAACGGGGCCGTTGTAGTGGAAGCGTGACGTCACGGTGCGATAGACTGATTTCGGTCTTTATTTCTGGACCAATATACCACTCTCAACAGCTGCGGAGAGAGAGGGCCGAGTATGCATCAGAAATACACTGGAACGCTTTTTGTTTTATTTAGTCATGTAGGTCTATCGTATTTTAATGTTTATAATGCATGCACTTCTCAGGGGATTCGTGTGGAAAGTAGCGTCTCGGAGAGATGGCGTCTGGACCCGGGCGGAGAGAGGCGAGATTCCTCTTTCTCAGGTGATGGCACTACGAAACACACACACACACACACACTTACGCACACACCGTACCGGTCACTTTTAACCTGACCACATTTCGGAAGAGACCGTGTCCGTAAAACAGTATCGGCCAGTGTTCAGTGGTAAGCCAACAACTAAACTGTAACATTAACATGCTCATTGTATTCAGCAAGTCTAGACTGTCATGCATTTCATTCAAATAAGGAAGTAATTTATTAAATGACTCACTCACTCTGTGTGTGTGTGTGTGTGTGTGTGTGTGTGTGTGTGTGTGTGTGTGTGTGTTAAAGTTGAATTCTGAGTCATGTTGCCTTTATTAACCACATTTGGTGTCCGTGTGTCCATGTTTGTGTGTGTGTGTGTGTGTGGTTTTGTGTGCGTGTGTGTGTCCATGTTTGTGTGTGTGTGTAAGTGTCCATGTTTGTGTGTGTGTGTGTGTGTGTGTGTGTGGTTGTGTGTGCGTGTGTGTCCATGTTTGTGCGTGTGTGTAAGTGTCCATGTTTGTGTGTGTGTGTGTGTGTGTGTTGTTGTGTGTGCGTGTGTGTCCATGTTTGTGCGTGTGTGTGTAAGTGTCCATGTTTGTGTGTGTGTATGTGTGTGGTTGTGTGTGTGTGTGTGTCCATGTTTGTGCGTGTGTGTAAGTGTCCATGTTTGTGTGTGTGTGTGTGTGGTTTTGTGTGCGTGTGGTTTTGTGTGCGTGTGTGTGTCCATGTTTGTGTGTGTGTGTAAGTGTCCATGTTTGTGTGTGTGTGTGTGTGTGTGTGTGTGTGTAGATGATCCTAGAGTTGGATTCTGAGTTGGTGAAAGACGCCAAGGCCCAAGGCCTGATGCTGCCATCTGATTGGACGGTCAGAGAGCTGCTGGCTGGCATCGGTGA
>JACYXH010000113.1:435000-442500 GCA_026745465.1 Lota lota | reverse complement strand
ACCACATGCCGATCAGTTTCACGCAAAAACCCCCTCTTCATGCCGACTACACTTCAAGTGAAAAGGCCCGTGTGTGTGTGGGGGGGGGAGAGTAATGTGTGTGTGTGTGTGTGTGTGTGTGTGTGGGGGTGTGTGTGTGTGTGTGTGTGTGTGTGTGTGTGTGTGTGTGTGTGTGTGTGTGTGTGTGTGTGTGTGTGTGTGTGTGTGTGTGTGTGTGTGTGTGTGTGTGTGTGTGTGTGTGTGTGTGTGTGTGTGTGTTTTTCAGCTAATGATGCCAGCGCTAATGGTGACTACTGGGAAGGATTTTGTCCTGTTGCCTATCCTATCCAAGGGCATGGAGGATAAGGTGAACACACACCACACACACACACACACCACACACACACAACACACACAACACACACCACACACACACAACACACACAACACAGAGATCTAGCCTGCTAAACTGCGATGAGTCTGGAACCTCTCCGTTCATTTTCGATTTCCAAGGGGCGTCGCCAGCGGGCGCAGAGCATAATGCCTCCGGACGCCATTGGACGGGCCCTCAGCCAATCATAGCGATGAAACGGGTGACGCAGCACTGAGCCACGAAACGATTTGTTCTGGTACGGAACTAGAAAAGCCAAACGCAGAACACAGGGAGACGGCACGGGGTTGATAAGGGATTTATTCAACAGCGTTCAGGCAAGGGCCAGGCAAGGTCGCAGTCGGGCAGGCGGGGGTCAGGCAGGCGGGGGTCAGGCAGGCGGGCAGGCGGGGGTCAGGCGGGGGTCAGGCAGGCGGGGGTCAGGCAGGCGGTCGGGCAGGCGGGGGTCAGGCAGGCGGGCAGGCGGGGGTCAGGCAGGCGGGGGTCAGGCAGGCGGGCAGGCGGGGGGCAGGCAGGCGGGGGGCAGGCAGGCGGGCAGGCAGGCGGGCAGGCGGGGGTCAGGCAGGCGGGCAGGCGGGGGTCAGGCAGGCGGGCAGGCGGGCAGGCGGGCAGGCGGGCAGGCGGGCAGGCGGGCAGGCGGGCAGGCGGGGGTCAGGCAGGCGGTCAGGCAGGCGGGCAGGCGGGGGTCAGGCAGGCGGGCAGGCGGGCAGGCGGGGGTCAGGCAGGCGGTCGGGCAGGCGGGGGTCAGGCAGGCGGGCAGGCGGGCAGGCGGGGGTCAGGCAGGCGGGCAGGCAGGCAGGCGGGCGGGCAGGCGGGTAGGACAGGCGAGGATCCGGGGAAGAGCTGGGCACAAGGAGAGGCAGGGTTAGGAGCAAGCGAGGAGAAGGGGAAGACGGGAATAGACAACGCTGGAACGACGGTACTAACGCGGCGAGGGTGTGCAGCGAACTGGCGCCGAGGGAGAAGTAGGGTGCGCTGACAGGTGTGTAAACAAGCGCAGGTGGGGGAGGGGCAGCCGGCGCCACTAGATAGTGGCAGAGGGTGGCGTGACAAGATTACGTCTTCCCTCTCAACCAAAGCGTTAAGTGCAAGTCGTCTGTTCTTCTTTTAGTGAGAACGTACCGTCCACATCGTTTAATCTCGATAGCGGAATCAACAGACCGTTCTACATCGGCGGCGGCCATCTTTGTTGTTGTTGGAAACGCCGTGGGGTTTATCCCGCCTCACGTTAGACAAACGGCTGTGATTGGTCGGTCTATCTCGTGCCGGGGCAGGAATCTTTTTGCAGAGCCAATGAAACACGAGCTGGCGAGAGTCATGTGGTTCCCGGGCTAAGAAGCAAACACGCACGCACGCACGCACGCACGCACACACACCAATCAGCCTCAGAATTATCGCAGCACAGATGTTTTGCACGACAACGAGTGTGAAAGAACATGATGATAAAGAAGATGGCTTCTATCAGTAGCTACAAAAAAAAAGAATGGTGGTCACTCAAATCATCTGAGAAATGCAAATGTATTTATTAATGAATGAATATAATTGTGGATGACTTCCAAACGCACGCACGCACGCACACACGCAAATGACTTTACTAGGTTCAGCTCCAGCAGGTATTGAACAGATTTCCTTCCTCCTCTGGTCTTAAGATTCCCAACCTGAGCAGAAGGCACATCGAGGACTGCGGACATTGGACTCAAATGGAGAAGTACGTTGAGATAACTAGGCTCATTTGCATGTTGTTGAAGCAGTAAAGCCCAACACCCGACAGATATGCTCCTCAACAGTGTGTGTGTGTGTGTGTGTGTGTGTGTGTGTGTGTGTGTGTGTGTGTGTGTGTGTGTGTGTGTGTGTGTGTGTGTGTGTGTGTGTGTGTGTGTGTGTGTGTGTGTGTGTGTGTGTGTGTGTGTGTGTGTGTGTGTTTTGTTTTCTCAGGCCGGCTGAGGTCAACCGAATCCTGATATCCTGGCTTCAGGAAACCCACAGGAAAGTCTCCGTAACCATGGCGCCGAAACTGTGACGGACGGCTCTCTGTAACCGTGGCGCCGAAACTGTGATGACAGATTGAGGAAAGACCATACAATATTATTTAGAATATTGCAGCCAAATATCATGTATTAGCTACGGCATTTATGTCTGCTCAGTAAGGACATGCATCACAAAATAAGCCGCTTTGGATACTAAGTAGTAGTCTGTATCCTTAATTGTTTTGCCTTGATAAATATGTCTTTAATTGGTAATAAAGCATGGGTAAACGAAGTAGCTCAGATAAAATCAAAACATTTTTCTTCTATCACCTTCATGATGAAAGAACTCGATTTGCGTTGATTGTTCAATTCTATAACCAAATTACATCCTGAACATTTATGGTAAACAAATGTTTTTTTTGGTGGTGCGTTTCAAAACGAGTGCCAGAGTTCCTGGTTCAGTAGTAGTCATAATACTATGTCTATGTCATGTTAATAGAAAGGTCAAGTATACCTCCCGAGCAAGTTGTAGTTGTCGTCCTGGTGGCGCAGTGGTAAGAGTGTTGGTTAACACTCTGTAGACTCTGGTTCGAGTCCCCGGCCACCCGGAAGGGTTAACCCCCAAAATGTCCAGCTGACTAACTTTAATGGAAAAGTCTTATTCCTATGTCATGTGAATAGAAAGGTCAAGTATAACTTCCAAAAACTTAGATTTGTCGTCCTGGTGGCGCAGTGGTAAGAGTGTTAGGTTAACACTCTGTGACTCTGGTTCGAGTCCCCGCTCAGGTGAAGAAGTTGTCATCTCCTTAATTGTCCCGCTGACTTAATCTAATGGAAACTTCTTATTTCTATGTCATGCGACTAGTAAGGTCAAGTATAACTTCCGAAATAGTTGTAGTTGTCGTCCTGGTGGCTCAGCGGTAAGAGTGTTGGTTAACACTCTGTAGACTCTGGTTCGAGTCCCCGCTCAGGTGAACAAGTTGTCATCTCCTTAATTGTCCCGCTGACTTAATCTAATGGAAACTTCTTATTTCCATGTCATGCGACTAGTAAGGTCAAGTATAACTTCCGAAAAGTTTATAGTCGGCGTCCTGGTGGCGCAGTGGTAAGAGTGTTAGGTTAACACTCTGTAGACTCCGGTTCGAGTCCCTGCTCAGGCGATGAAGTTGTCATCTCCTTAATTGTCCTGCTGGGTTAATCTAATGGAAACTTCTTATATCTATGTCATGCGACTAGTAAGGTCAAGTATAACTTCCGAAAAGTTTATAGTCGGTGTCCTGGTGGTGCAGTGGTAAGAGCGTTAGGTTAACACTCTGTAGACTCCGGTTCGAGTCCCCGGCCACCAGGACGGTCCACCAAAGTCAGTAGAACCCCCCTGCCCCCCCCTTCACAGGGGGTGGGGGGGGGGGTTGCAACTAAATGGGTCTTGCGAAAAGTTACAAGGTCCTTTTGAGGAAGAAGTGGTGGACGAACGAGGTGGTGGACGAACGAGGTGGTGGACGAACGAGGTGGTGGTAATGTAAGAAGTTGAGTAGGCCCCCTAATTTCCCCCCTTATAGTAGTAGGAGTAGCTCCCTCCCCCCCGGAGGGGGGGAGGGAGCTACTCCTACTACTATAAGGGGGGGCTTATTGGGATGGGAGGGGAGGTACTACTACCCGTACTACTACCCTAAAAGGACCCTAAAAGGACCTTGTAACTTTTCGCAAGACCCATTTAGTTGCAACACCCCCCCCTACCCCCTCTGAAGGGGGGGGCGGGGGGGTTCTACTGACTTTGGTGGACTGTCCTGGTGGCCGTGTGAGTGGGGACTCGAACCGGAGTTTACAGAGTGTTAACCTAACGCTCTTACCACTGCACCACCAGGACGCCAACTATAAACTTTTCGGAAGTTATACTTGACCTTACTAGTCGCATGACATGGAAATAAGAAGTTTCCATTAGATTAAGCCAGCGGGACAATTAAGGAGATTACACCTTCATTGCCTGAGCAGGGACTCGAACCGGAGTCTACAGAGTGTTAACCTAACACTCTTACCACTGCACCACCAGGACGCCGACTATAAACTTTTCGGAAGTTATACTTGACCTTACTAGTTGCATGACATGGAAATAAGAAGTTTCCATTAGATTAAGCCAGCGGGACAATTAAGGAGATGACACATTCATCGCCTGAGCAGGGACTCGAACCGGAGTCTACAGAGTGTTAACCTAACACTCTTACCACTGCACCACCAGGACGCCAACTACAATTATTTCGGAAGTTATACTTGACCTTACTAATCGCATGACATGGAAATAAGAAGTTTCCATTAGATTAAGCCAGCGGGACAATTAAGGAGATTACACCTTCATTGCCTGAGCAGGGACTCGAACCGGAGTCTACAGAGTGTTAACCTAACACTCTTACCACTGCACCACCAGGACGCCGACTATAAACTTTTCGGAAGTTATACTTGACCTTACTAGTTGCATGACATGGAAATAAGAAGTTTCCATTAGATTAAGCCAGCGGGACAATTAAGGAGATGACACCTTCATCGCCTGAGCAGGGACTCGAACCGGAGTCTACAGAGTGTTAACCTAACACTCTTACCGCTGCACCACCAGGACGCCGACTACAATTATTTCGGAAGTTATACTTGACCTTACTAGTTGCATGACATGGAAATAAGAAGTTTCCATTAGATTAAGCCAGCGGGACAATTAAGGAGATGACACATTCATCGCCTGAGGAGGGACTCGAACCGGAGTCTACAGAGTGTTAACCTAACACTCTTACCACTGCACCACCAGGACGCCAACTACAATTATTTCGGAAGTTATACTTGACCTTACTAGTCGCATGACATGGAAATAAGAAGTTTCCATTAGATTAAGCCAGCGGGACAATTAAGGAGATTACACCTTCATTGCCTGAGCAGGGACTCGAACCGGAGTCTACAGAGTGTTAACCTAACACTCTTACCACTGCACCACCAGGACGCCGACTATAAACTTTTCGGAAGTTATACTTGACCTTACTAGTTGCATGACATGGAAATAAGAAGTTTCCATTAGATTAAGCCAGCGGGACAATTAAGGAGATGACACCTTCATCGCCTGAGCAGGGACTCGAACCGGAGTCTACAGAGTGTTAACCTAACACTCTTACCACTGCACCACCAGGACGCCGACTACAATTATTTCGGAAGTTATACTTGACCTTACTAGTCGCATGACATGGAAATAAGAAGTTTCCATTAGATTAAGCCAGCGGGACAATTAAGGAGATTACACCTTCATCGCCTGAGCAGGGACTCGAACCAGAGTCTACAGAGTGTTAACCTAACACTCTTACCACTGCACCACCAGGACGCCGACTACAACTATTTCGGAAGTTATACTTGACCTTACTAGTCGCATGACATGGAAATAAGAAGTTTCCATTAGATTAAGCCAGCGGGACAATTAAGGAGATTACACCTTCATCGCCTGAGCAGGGACTCGAACCAGAGTCTACAGAGTGTTAACCTAACACTCTTACCACTGCACCACCAGGACGCCGACTACAATTATTTCGGAAGTTATACTTGACCTTACTAGTCGCATGACATGGAAATAAGAAGTTTCCATTAGATTAAGCCAGCGGGACAATTAAGGAGATTACACCTTCATCGCCTGAGCAGGGACTCGAACCGGAGTCTACAGAGTGTTAACCTAACACTCTTACCACTGCACCACCAGGACACTGACTAGAATCCTTTCGGAAGTTATATCTGACCTTACTGTTCACATGACACAGAAGTAAGAGGTTTCGATTAAAGTAGGTCAGTGGGACTTGAACCCCAGGCTCTGGAGCATTAGCCCGCAGCTCTCTCCAATTACCCACGGACAGCAGGACATTTGTATGGTCGGAGGTTATGAATGACTAGACACGATATCGTTACATTCATAACTTTCATTACAGTTCAATGGAAACAAACATCAGCAGGAATGACACGCTGAGACGGGGACAATGATCAACGATATGTTATACATGACATTACAATGTCATTCTTTCTTGATTTATTTATTTGTTACCTCAAGGCAGAAAACGAGGAAGGGCGCCTGGTGAATTTAGATTGTTTTTGTTAATTTTTTGTAATTGTTTCAGGTCCCATTGGCAATTTAGCCAGTTTGGCTGTTAATGTTGTGCGATTTATGCCGCGCATCGGAATAAAAAAAAAAAAATTATATATAAATTTATAAAATGTATATATATATATATATATATATATATATATATATATATATATACTGCTAAAAAAAATAAAGGGAACACTTAAACAACACAATGTAACTCCAAGTGTTCCATTTATCTTTTTGAGCAGTATATATATATAAAGAAAGTTATTGATATATATACAAATATGATATAATTATATTTAATATAAGATATAATTTCAAGGGAACTATGTAATACTTTAAACAGTTAATGTAATTGCTTTTTTTCGACAATATCAGTTGACGTTTGACATTACATTTGACATTCATTCATTATTTGAAAAAAGTGGAAAACCAATGCCCCCTAGTGGTGGAGTCGCAGATTTCATGGAGAACGGTAAAAGACGGAAAATCCATTATGTTGACGTCCCTCCCGCGGAGTGGCGGCTTCAAAGCCTGTTGTGCTTGAAGAGCTTCTCCCAGGCAGGCATGATGTGTTTGTACACCGTCTCTATCTGTCCACACAAAGGGACACAGAGCAATCAGCAAGAGCACATACAACATTTTCACTCACTATATTTAATATATTATACTAAGCGGTGGGGACAAAGATGTCGGCCGGCACCTGCTGTGACCTCTTGACCCCGTAGCGTAGCTGTGTGGCCTGGTGCTCGCTGTTGTGGAACAGGATGTCGAAGGTGACCTCTTGACCCAGCATGTCATCGATGAGCTCCTTCACCACGGTGTGGAAGTCTCTGGCCGGGAAGGAACCGTCCAGCATGTTGTTGACCTTTGGGGAACCCAAACCCACAAAAGGCTAAGGTCGTGACCCTTAACATGATCTCTGACCTTTACGACCACAACATCTTCCTTCTGGAGAATATTATGCAGATGGTATTGATTTCCTTATTGTTCTTTATATTATTTTATAGTTTGTATACAATCTTCCTTCTAGAGTATGTTATGCAGATGGTATTGAT
>JACYXH010000113.1:377500-430000 GCA_026745465.1 Lota lota | reverse complement strand
CCCTTCATAGGGCATCGCTGCATGCCCTGGGCCCGGCCTGCAAGGTAGTAGCAGTAGCTAGTAGCATTAGCACTAATAGTATCTGTAGTAGTAGTAGTAGTAGTAGTAGTACTAGTAGTATCTGTAGTAGAAGTAGTAACAGTAGCTAGTAACATTAGCACTAGTAGTATCTGTAGTAGAAGTAGTAACAGTAGCTAGTAACATTAGCACTAGTAGTATCTGTAGTAGTAGTAGTAGTAGTAGTAGTAGTAACAGTAGCTAGTAACATTAGCACTAGTAGTATCTGTAGTAGTAGTAGTAGCAGTAGTAGTAGTGGTAGCAGTAGCATTAGCAGTAGCAGCAGTAGCTAGCATTAGCATTAGCAGTAGCAGCAGTAGCTAGCATTAGCAGTAGCTGTAGCAGCAGCACTAGCAGTAGCAGTATGAGTACCTGTCCTCCGTCCGCCTCCCCCTCCGCCTCCCCCTTGCCTCCCTCCAGGAGGTGGGCCTCGTCCAGGGCCAGGCCGCACACACGGCAGCACAGGGGGAACAGGAGCTCCGGCAGCGGGGCGGAGGGGGACCCCAGCACCCCCAGGGTCTGGAGGTAGCCCGACGACGCCTGGGACACACGCAGCGTCAGGTCAGACACCACCGCGTCTGTGGGGGAGGAGGGGGGAGAGAGATGCCAAGGGCGAGAGAGCAGAGTGAGGGAGAGGAAGGGCGAGAGAGCAAGAGAGAGGAAGGGCGAGAGGAAGGGAGAGAGAGAGAGGGCGAGAGAGAGGAAGGGCGAGAGAGATGAAGGGCGAAGGAGGGCGAGAGAGAGAGAGAGAGAGGGAGAGAGAGAGATGAAGGGCGAGAGAGAGAGAGATGAAGGGCGAGAGAGAGGAAGGGCGAGAGAGAGAGAGAAGAAAGACGAGACATTATAAATAGAGGATGGGCATTGCTTGTTTTTCCTCAAGATGTACTTTGCAATAATCCAACGACTCGTGGAAATCAAAACCCCGCGGTGACATTTGTTAGGGTAGGGGATCCAGGACTTTGAAAACAACGTTAGAAAAGTGACATCATCGTAGTGTGTGTGTCTTTAGGAGTAGCCGGTCACACAGGAAGAAAACTGGACTAACCAGTGAGCCCTGTTTGTATCTGCAAGAACAGAGTCTCGCTTCCTCTTTCAATATTTCTTTCGGTTTTGGGATGTCCCTGTTTACTTCCCCTTTTGTGGTTTGGGTCTGCCCGTTCCAAATATGAAAAAGTGCATGTGTGTGGGCGGAGGCGGGGGGGTACATGTAATTTGGAATATATACAATTTATAACATGTAATAAATGAATAACTAAAAAGGCATTAAAGAGCCAGCGAACCCCAAAAAAACTTGCTTTAAACGTGGTAATATTTCTTATATGATCGTGGAACTAGTTATCTACAGCCATTTTGTCACGGTTACTAAAATAAAGACTGTTTGAGAGAAAACGGCTGTAAAACCCTATGGTTTTGCCGGTCTCCCCCAAAACACTAGGTGAACGTCCCACTGTGAACCCAACGCAGGCTACGGTGAGGTGCCTGGGAGTATCCTCACCGACATCACGACGGACCAAGGGTTTGTGGAGCTCTGCCTGGGCAGTGGTTGACCGAGAGAGGGTTAGTCTTCTCCGCCACTTCTGGAATAACGCTACGGTGTGTGTGTGTGTGTGTGTGTGTGTGTGTGTGTGTGTGTGTGTGTGTGTGTGTGTGTGTGTGTGTGTGTGTGTGTGTGTGTGTGTGTGTGTGTGTGTGTGTGTGTGTGTGTGTGTGTGGCGGTTAGGCGAGGTTTAAGCTTCTCGGTATAACGCCACGGTGTGTGTGTGTGTGTGTGTGTGTGTGTGTGTGTGTGTGTGTGTGTGTGTGTGTGGCGGTGGTTAGGCGAGGTTTAAGCTTCTCGGTATAACGCCACGGTGTGTGTGTGTGTGTGTGTGTGTGTGTGTGTGTGTGTGTGTGTGTGTGTGTGTGTGTGTGTGTGTGTGTGTGTGTGTGTGTGTGTGTGTGTGTGTGTGTGTGTGTGTGTGTGTGTGTGTGTGTGTGTGTGTGTGTGTGTGGCGGTGGTTAGGCGAGGTTTAAGCTTCTCGGTATAACGCCACGGTGTGCGGCGCATTTCATACACACAACGCACACTACACCGCTCGCACACGACGACGCCACTAAAAGAGCGAGCAATCAAACGCTGACCTTGGCCGAAGGTCAAAGGTCGAAGGTGAATACCAGTACAGTACTCCAGTACTTGGGTAGGAACATTTGACTAACTGTTGGCCTTCCTCCTAGACCGCTCGGCCGAAAACGCTCGACCTCTTTAGCGTTAAAGTCCCCGCTTACGTCGGGGCCGTCAACGTCGAGCTGCGTGAACGTGTAAAACCGACGGTAGCAGAAAGACCCCTTCCCCCCCCGGCTAGCGTCCCAGCTACCTTCGTCCGCCGCCGCCCCGCCCTTTTTCCTGCGCGCCTTCTTCTTCTCCTTCTCCCGCCGCTGCGGCCGCTCCTGCGAGTGCATGCGCTGGTGCCGCCGCAGGTTGCCCAGGGAACTGCAGGCGTAGCTGCACTGGTGGCAGCGGTAGGGCTTCTCGCCCGTGTGCGTGCGGGCGTGGCGCTGCAGGTTGACGCGCTGCGCCGAGGCGTACGGGCACACGGGGCAGCGGTAGGGCTTCTGGCCGTCGTGCGTGCGCATGTGGCGCTTGAGGTGGTTGGAGTAGCGCGAGACGAACTCGCACAGCGCGCACGTGTACATCTTCGGCGCGTCCGCTTTGTTGCCGCCGCCGCCGCCACCCCGCCTCCTCTTCCGGAAGCCGTCGCCGTGGTTACCGGCGACGGCGGCGCCCGCGTGGCCGGCACCGCCGAAGACGTCCTGCCGCGGGTCCGACTGGAGGCCCTCCTCGCAGGTTAGGCAGTAGAGCCCCGCCCCCAGGTCCAGTCCCTGCCCTGTGATAGGTCCAAACGACAGGATGGGGTTCCATAGAAAACGGTTAGCTTGTTTGCGGTATTAGCATTAGCACACCAGTATTAGCAGATTAGCAGGAGTTATATTGTTTGTATTTATCCTTTAGTCAAATGCAGAAGCAATCAATCAGTAGGTCGAGAATCCTTGTTTTAATGTTTTTAATTAAGAAATCCTAGCAGTATAGCACAGTTTCAATTTGACTAACCGACAGTTAAATCTGTCAGTTGTAAATGTTCTTTTTGTCTGGTCTAGAACTCGACACCTACCCAAGTCTAGCCCCGCCCCCAAGGGGGAGTCACCCAGCAGTTGACCACACCCCTTGCAGTAGAGGAAGGACTGGAAGGCGGAGTCTGTGGGCCCCGAAGGGTCCTCTTCCACGCTGAGAGAGAACACACTCAATCCTACACACACACACACACACACACACACACACACACACACACACACATTACTCTCCCCCCCCCCCCCACACACACACACACACACACACACACACACACACACACACACACACACACACACACACACACACACACACACACACACACACACACACACACACACACACACACACACACACACACACACACACACACACACACACACACACACACACACACACACACACACACACGATTAGTAATGGCGACATGACTCATGCAGGAGGTTTAAAAAAGACATCAGGAAATCACCATTGACCAACCCTTCGTTCAGATTCCCAGTGCCACTCTACATTCTGTCCCCAGTGTTTGCTCCGTTATGGAATATTTGCTTTTGATTTGTTCCCAGCACCTCCAGTCCGTGTATGCGTAGGTCGTACGTACTGCAACGCCGATAGAGAAGATATTTCCACTGTTAACTTCCTCTCTCTCTCTCAACGTTTTTTGGTATCTTTTTACACAGAAACCGGAATGACCGGCTTAACATTCCCAGCATGTAAACCCAGTTCTTTTCATGGCCCCTTCCTCATCTCGACTGGTTTTCATAGCCACATTAGAGCTTTGAATTGGAAACCTGCGTAACCATAGGAATCGAATGAATCTGCGGGCAATAGCTAGCTTGATCTATTTTGGTTACGTAGCATGGCGGCAAAGGACGGAGGAAGGGGATGAACTATGAAGATGAGGGTACCCTTGAAAAAGGATGAGAGTGAGCTCCCAGCAGTAGGAACGTTTTAGTGTCTGTAAAAAGGTTTCAGAAATCGACACCGTGTGAACCGTGCCACTGTATTAATACACTTCTTAAAAATACCCCCCCCCCCCCACGCAAATTACCTTTTTCTGTTTCATTTCTCCGTAGCGAAACAGGCGAAGTGAAAGTGACATTAAATCGACCCCGCACGCTTTCTTGTAGCTCTATATGTAAATAGCAGACATATCAACGCTTACGGGAACATGGACACGAGTGAGTGGCGTTAAAAAACTGTGTGTGTGTGTGTGTGTGTGTGTGTGTGTGTGTGTGTGTGTGTGTGTGTGTGTGTGTGTGTGTGTGTGTGTGTGTGTGTGTGTGTGTGTGTGTGTGTGTGTGTGTTCAGCAGTGGACCGGTGTGACTTTGGGCATCGCTGATTGGTTAAGAAGGTTCGGCCGTCTCTTACGCTTAGAAGTGAGGAAAACCGCCGTGAAAGACCGCGGGTTTTTTCTAACCCCCGAAGCGGCCGATTCCCCGACGTAACCGCGTCGAACGCAGCGTTACGAAGCTCAAACGCCGAGGAGCCGCTGTGACCCCTTTGGCCTTCGCTATGCCTGCCGTGGCGCGGCGTGCGAGGCAGCGCGGCGTGCGAGGCAGCGCGGCGCGTGCGGTCAACTCACCGGCGTCTCGGTCCAGGCCCATGATCTCCGCGTCGCCGAACTCCAGCGCGCCGCTCAGCAGGAAGTCGCTCTCCAGCACCAGGCAGCCGGGCTCGCACACCACCGTCCCGTCCTCAGACTCCACTGCAACGACACACCGTCACCGTTAAAAGGGGGGGGGGCGAGGGGCTCTGGGGGCCACGACACACGACACAGTGGAGGGGGGGGGGGGGGGGGGGAAATCGCGCCCAGGTCGCTTTGCGAGGATGCAGCGTGTTTGTACGACGGATTTCCCGTGGACCGGTCATTAAACGGGCGCAACGAGACAGCGAATAACATAACGCGATACATTTGAATTCAAACGTAACAACGTGGTCACATAGTAAACCAAAGTACATAGAAGAACTATGGATTACAACGAGGTGAAATGGCAATAGCTGCTCATTGGGATGGGTGCAGCACACGGCACCAAGTGACCTCAAAACACATTTGAAAAGGGGGTGATATTATGCCACCAGGCGTGAGTCCGCCTAGCAGTCGACCCAGTGGACTGGGGCAAACCCTGCTGATCTATCCGGCGTGCGTCTAGGTGGACACGCCCACTTGTGATGTCACTAAAGCACAGGAAAAGGCCGCTTTTCAAAACGGCCTTTTCCTGTGTAGCGGCCAATCACGCTCTTTTAACAACTCGTAACATCGCCCCCTTTAAAGACGATCGAGGCGAGGGGGAACTCTCTCTCGTAGTTCTCCAGAATTCCCGTGGCACCACCGAGCAATACCATGCAAAACAATTCTGCGCTCATTCACCTCATTTGTTTATATTTTTTGCAAATCGCATCAGATATTTCTAGGGTGAATATGAGGAGAAAAAAAAATGAAAGAAATAACACCCAGCATGCAAACCCCATATCAGACAACGTTTAAAAACAGCCAAACTCAAAGAAGGATTGAGCTGTGTATTAATGCCATGTCATGGTTATATGGTGAGCAACCACCACGCTCTTAAAGGATCACTGCTTCTGTTGTCCCAAGAAACACAAACTGCTATTGCGACAAGTCTGTGGTCGGTACCTGGAAGCAAACCAAGTGAGTGGGAGTGGTTGAAAAGTGGAATGACGGACTGAATGGAGGAGGAGGGGAAGAGCAGGATGAGGAGGAGGAGGAGGAGGAGGAGGAGGAGGAGGAGAAGAGCAGGATGAGAGGGAGGAGGAGGAGAAATGGTGGAGGGGAAGAGCAGGAGGAGAGGGAGGAGGAGGAGGAGGAGGAGAAATGGTGGAGGGGAAGAGCAGGAGGAGAGGGAGGAGGAGGAGGAGGAGTGGACATGGTGGAGGGGAAGAGCAGGAGGAGGAGGAGGAGTGGCGCAGACAAGTAGAGGAAGCAGGCAGGGTTGAGATAGGTTGTGGAAGAGAGCAAACGAGAGCGATGGGTCAATACGGCCAGAGCCCTCTTGGGGTCAACCGTTGACCTCTTGGGGTCAACCGTTGACCTCTTGGGGTGTCTTTCTCAGAAGCAAACGATGTACGCTGGGATTCACGCGGGCTGTCTGACGGATCTCTGGGATGTCAGGGGACGGGATGGTTCACTGTCGACTGGGTGGGTGGGTGGTTGGGGTATGGGGGGTACTCCTCCCCAGCAAAAAGGTTCTGGGTTCAAACCCGAGTGTCTGCACCGATCTACCTGCAGGCTATGCGTCGTTGAACCACATTATCGGTCCCTACCTCCTCACGGACGACATGTATCTGAATACACGGCAAGCGACTTTGGATCAAATGTCAAACGACTAAAGAAGAATAAAAGGTAGCAGTAAATATAACTTTGGCCATGAGACGTGACGATAACAGCGTGGATTGTTAATAAATAGGCAGATCGGGGGAAATAAAGAGGTGGAACGCAATGCAGGACACAATGAGAGGAGGAGACGGGGAGGTCAGGTCAGGTAGGGAGCTGAAAAACACGGGCAGCAAAGAGGAAGCAGTGACAGGAAGCAGAAGTGAGCAGAGGGAGGAAGTGGAGAGTCTCACTTCATCAGAATGTTCAGGGCGCCCAGAGAAACAACATTAAATCAGGTAAAAAAAATAATAATAAACAAGTTAAATTAGTTCTCCTAAAAATTATCACCGCATATCTGGCACTCAGAGATCAAACCCTTTGTTCATTTAACTTACAATTTCTTTTTTGGGGGGGGGGGGGGGGGGTAGCTAGGCGTCAAACGGAACAGTTCAGATTGTCAGCAACAAAACGACAGATCAAGCTGAAAAGTGTAAGAAACCCCCCTTAAGATTGACCAAGCACACAAAACACATGGAATTAAGAGGGCAATAATAAATAAAAGAAGCCACGCCGCAACAATGGCCAGCGATCCATTCAGAAGTAGCAGTCGGGTTTTCCAATGACTTGGAAACTTTACTCACGTTTCACCGGCTGCGGGTTGGATTGCTTTCGCCGTGGCATCTTGGCGTCGCTTTCTCAACACCAGGCAATCACACGTCCTCTGGTTTATCGGCGAACAGTCAGCCAGCTGAACTAAATGCATGTCATCACCATCATCATCACCACCCGCTTCTTCCTCTTCCTCTTCCTCCGAGGCGCAGCGTCAGCCAAGGTGTCATTACTCCGCAGAGGGCATCGCTGGTTCCCTGAACGGCGACATTGCTTAGTAAGGTGAAAACAAAGCAAAGCATTGCCTCGACACAACAACAACAACAACAACAACAACTCCAGGGAAACCTACCGACGGTGGGGAGTTACTGAAGCATTGTTGTGGTTCTGCAGCAGCTAAAGACATGAAGCCATCTTGCTAGAAGATGTTAGCTAGCAGCGACAAACACCCGCAACAAAGCAACTGTTTCTCCGATGTATTGCTTGTTTTATCCGCGCCGGCTAAGGACGGTCGGCCTCCGAGTACAACGTTGCTTTGTTCCTCTTGGTCGTCAAAAGGAATAGGTCATTAATTTCGCCGAATCCCTACAGGGAGTCTTTGTTGCCAAAACGCGCACACCGCTAGCGAGCAAAAGTCGGGTGCTTCCTGGTGGCTGACGTCAAACGCATGAGCGTGGGACTTGTAGTCCTTCCATTTGGGGAAAACAGGAAGAACTACAACTGGGAGGGGTTGGAGGGCGTTTGATTGACAGGTTGTGGGAGTGACGAATAGAAAGTGTTTTTCACAACGGAACAAAGGAGGTACATTAAGATAAGTTTAGATTTGATTTGATTTGCAGTCTTGTCGCACATGTTCTTTTTTATTCTTTCAGAAATGTGTATAGAAAGAGTGGCAAATATGCGTTATTCAATGATTGGTTCTAAAGGTAGGCCTGTATTAAATGATTGATTTGTGAATAGGGTAATTAGTTAGAATATAATTATAAATATAATAATAATAATAATAATAATAATAATAATAATAATAATAATAATAATAAATAGAAAATTTCCACAAGTGAATTTGTTTGACTGAAGTTATTTTGGAGTTTTAACTAAATTACTGTAAACAATGTTATCATCAGTGTGTTATCCATATTGTATGTATATTTCATTTTATGACGCTTTTTCCTTTAATACTGTTTACATTTGTGGGGTTTTCGTTTCTAAAATAAATTTTGCTTTACATAAATAAAGACATTTCCGCCATAAATTGACGCAGAAAAGGCACTTCTATTGAGGCAATGCAGAGATGAACTCCGCGATCCAACTCCGTGGTTTTTTATTTTGCAAATGTTTAGGGTCACTACCATATATTCTACACTAGAGGGAACTATAACATCTAAAATATAGACGATCTAATCAGGCTCTTGAATCTGATTAGGATGTAGAAGTCATGTGGTCTCTCGTGGTCATATGGTCATGCGTTTGTACGTCGTGTCACACGCACTATAATTAATTATGAGGAAGTAAATACGTCATTTTTTAAAAACGGGGGATCCTCTTTTCTGTACGCAAATACCAATATTAATTTAGTGATATGGGGCATACACCTCTGTGTCATGAGACACACACACACACACACACACACACACACACACACACACACACACACACACACACACACACACACACACACACACACACACACACACACACACACACACTATCGATTGACAATATCGATCGATACACCAATAAACATTCCAAGATACTTTTAGTTTTGCATAATTAAATTGTTTCTTTATTTTGCTGTTAATCACAAACCAACAATCCCCTTTTTTAATGTCTTAAAATATGTATATTTATAAATATAATTTCATAAATGTACCGTAATCTTAACAAAACGTATTGTACATATATATGGTGTATACATATGTATCTTAACTGCATAGTATTTGCATCCATTTATGTTGTTATGTATTGTAATGTAATCCCAACAGATTATAAAAGTGTTAGTTATTCATTGAAGCGTTGTACTGTTATGAAAATTAAATGCATTTCATTCAAATAAGGAAGCCATTTATTAATGACTCACTCTAAAGTAATTGTGTGTGTGTGTGTGTGTGTATGTGTGTGTGTCTATGTATGTGTGTGTATGTGTGTGTCTGTGTGTGTTTCTGTGTATGCGTGTGTGTGTGTGTGTGTCTGTGTCTATGTGTATGTGTGTGTCTGTGTGTGTGTGTGTGTGTGTGTGTCTGTGTATGCGTGTGTGTGTGTGTGTGTCTATGTATGTGTGTGTCTGTGTGTATGTTTCTGTGTATGCGTGTGTGTGTGTGTCTGTGTCTATGTGTATGTGTGTGTCTGTGTGTGTGTGTGTGTGTTTAAATGTGTCCCCATGTGTCTGTTGCCACTTTCTTTAAGTGCTACTGATTGTCTTAATCATGGTTTGTATTGCATTACATCTTCATCTCCTTCAACACCTGCGCTGTCCTGACCGCTCACATACTTTGAAAACAGACGCGCTGACTTAGCGTCGTTTAGTGAAAGCTAATGTTACACAACACAATCTAAACGGAAAGCGTTCATGAACAAATACAAACTGCTGATACGAGACACAGTACGCAGCCTAATGCGTACGTTCCCTGTCGTCCGTCCGCAAGTACGTCTCTCAGAACCAGACCCGTTGTTCTCCTGAAAACCCCCCCCCCCCCCCCCCCCCCGCTCATCCACGGAAGAACGCCGAGACGTGCTGGGTTAGAATTCCCGTTGGCCGCTGGTCTTCGACCCCCGCTGGGCCCTCCAGGCCTCCAGCACCTCATCGTCTATCGGCTCCGCCGCGGCCCGCGCTCTCACCCGCTGGCGGGTCCGCGCGATGAAGGCTGCCACGTCCTCGTCTTCGTCGTCCTCCTCGCCCCCCCCCCCGCCGTACACGCCGTAGGACCGCCCGGCTCTGCCGCTCGACGGCGCCGATCCGTTTGAACTTGGGAACTCTGCACGTCCAGTCGTCTGGCGAAGCGTCTCCGGACCCCCCCCCCCCGCCCGCTGGGCCGAGTCTCGATCGGTACCCGGTCGTCAAGGCGCGGCCCCCCTCCTCCTCCTCCTCTTCGTCGTCGTCCAGGGCGCAGGAAGCCCTCCGGCTGGAGAAGTCGATCTCGGAGGCGGAGGCGTCCAGGTCGTCGTAGGGGTCCGCCTCGGCGGGGCCGGCCGCCTTCCTGGGCGGGGGTCTGACGCTCTTCAGCCAGTCGTCCACGCTGGTGTTCCTGTCCCTCTCCAGCGCCGCGCTGAGATTCAGGCAGCCGGAGACGCCGTAGCTCCTCGCCGGCTTCTCCGCCTTCTTCTTCTTCTTCTGCTCGGCCAGGAACTCCTCCTCTTTGGTCTTCCTCTCCTCCTCCTCCTCCTCGTCCTCCTTGGGCTTCTTCTTCTTGTACAGCGTGCTGCGCTTGTTGTCCTCCAGGATCTTCTTCTTCTCGTAGGCGGCCATCTTGCCCCGCATCTCCGACTTCATCTCCTGGTCCATGGAGTCCAGCTTCTTCAGGTCCACCTGGTCCTGGAAGAGGCTGTACAGCGGCACGCTGGTGGTGGTGATCCGGCTCCTCCTGGAGGCCAGGCTCGATCCGACCGCTGACCCCGGACCAGCGACCGAGCCCGGCCCGGTGAGCCTTCCCGACGCGCCGGAGGCCCCGCCGGCCGAGAGGGTGGACCCGGCCCGGCCGGGGGCTCCGCTCAGCAGGGAGGCCTTGTCGTCGTCCGCGCCCCGACCCGAGAGCACGCTGGGGGCGGCGCCGCCGTAGCTTAGCGCGGACGGCGGCGGCGCGTTCATCTCGTTCTGCTTCTGCATGATGGTCTCTGACACCACGTTGGCGATCCAGTTCTGGATGCTGGCCAGGTCGACCATGGGTTCCCCCCCGGGGCCCTGCATCGCGGGCCCGGGGAGGACCGGAGGAAGGGCCGGCATGCCGTGGATGGATTGCGCCGTCCTGGCGCCGCGGGATTGCGACACGGAGGAGATGACCGATGACCTCCCGCTCAGCACGGACATGGCGTCGTCGTTGGCGACACTCTGGGCGCCGGCGCCGGCCCAGAAGGCCGACAGCGGCACGGCGCCCCCGCTGACGCAGCTCTCCGTCTCCCAGCCGCACATGGACTGGCTCTCCTCCAGGTTCCTCCGCGAGCGCTCCAGGATCTCCTCGCGCCTCTGCTTCCGCTTGACCGCCGCCGAGTCCTCGCCGCGACTCATCTCCAGGATTTCGTCCCTGTCCTCCTCGCCGTAGCGCCGCTGCTGCTTCAGCTTCCAGTTCTGGTAGGCCGTCAGGCTCACGTCCTCCAGGGCCGGCGCGCGGGCCTCCCCCCCCCCGCCGCCGTCGCCCCCCGCCCCGGAGACGGAGCTCTTTTCCCCGTCCTCGCCGTCCTTCTTGTTCCACCCGAACTGGATCCTTTTGACCCGCCAGCGCTCCAGCGGAGTCAGCTTCTCCTTGTTCCTCTGGCAGAAGTTGAACATGGAGCTGGTGTCCGAGAGGAGGCTCTTCATGTCGTCGTCGATCTTCTTCTTCCCTCCTCCTCCTCCTCCCTCTCCTCCTCCTCCTCCTCCTCCTCCTCCTCCTCCTCCTCCTCCTCCTCCCCGCTGACCTCCCCTGCGTCCGTCACGGTGCTCTCGCTGCCCTCGTCCTCGTCCCTCTGGCGGTAGCGGGCGGCGGCCTGCTCCTCGATCTCCCTCAGCCGCTGCTTCCACAGGTCCGAGTAGCTGGTGCAGCCGGAGGCCGACGTGGCGTCCGAGGGCGGCCGCCTGGGCCGCAGCAGCCGCTCCTTGGCGGCGCGGACGTCCTCGCTGAGCGCCACGCTGTCCAGGTCGCCGTCCCAGTGCGTCCCCGGTCGCCCAGGTGAGGGCCCGGCGTCGCCGTCCTCGCAGTTCAACGCGGCCTCCCACCAGCCGTCGCTCTGGTACTTCTCGTTCCTCTTCTGCCACTCGCGGACCATGCTGCTCACGTCGCCGTCCTCGTCCTCGCCCTCGCCCTCGCCCTCGCCGTCCCGCCCGCCGCCATCTTGTCCGGGAAGGACAAACCCTTGCGGGCCCCCCGCGGCCCTTTGGGTTTCCGGTCCGTTCCGCGCTCCGGTCGGCCCGCTCCGCAGAGCGCCGGCCGCGCTGGAGGCCACGCTGCTCGCCACGCTGCTCGCCACGCTGCTCGCCACGCTGCTCGCCGCGCTGCTCGCGCCGTCTTCCTCCTCCTCCATCACGATGGAGCGCGCCTTCACGCCGATCATGCTCCGCTCCTCCTCTTCGTCGGTGTCTTCGTCGTCGTCGTCGTCCGCCACGGCGTCGCTGAAGATGCGGGCGCGGGCGCGGGCGTCGACGACGGAGCACTGGCTGAGCGTGTCGTCGTCGTCGTCGCGCTCCTCCATCAGCGCCTCGTTGAGCTGCCGCAGCTGCCTGAGGAAGCCCTCGTTGGGGCTGATGGCGCGCTTGGCCCGCAGGGCGGTCAGCGCCTCCAGGACGCTCATGTGGTGGAAGATCATCAGGTAGGACGCCACCAGCACCGCTGAGCGGCTCGCCCCCATCACGGACACCACCAGCACCTTCCCTGCAAAGGGGGGAGATGGTGGGTTAGGTTGTTCTTTACTGGTGGGGGTTTTGGACGAAGAAAAGGGTTTGGCAGTACAGCAAGACAAGTTGGTTCTGAATGCACATGACCTTTCCTGAGAAGGTTCAATCCAAACGCATCTGGGGTTGGATGCACAAGCATAAAGGTAAGTGGACTGCGTTCATACAGCGCTTTTCACACCAGTGGCCACTCAAAGCGCTTTACAATACTGCCTAACGTTCACCCATTCATACACACGTTCACCCATTCACACACACGTTCACCCATTCACACACACGTTCACCCATTCACACACACGTTCACCCATTCACACACGCGTTCACCCATTCACACACACGTTCACCCATTCATACACACGTTCACCCATTCACACACACGTTCACCCATTCACACACACGTTCACCCATTCACACACACGTTCACCCATTCACATACCGACGGTGTCAGCCGTGCGAGGCGACAGCCAGCTCGTCGGGGAGCAGTCAGGGTGAGGCGTCTCGCTCAGGGAACACCTCGACCCTCAGCTAGGAGGAGCCGGGGATCGAACTAGCAACCTTCGGGTTACCCGTCAACAAGAGGAACCAGAGGAACCAGAGGAACCAGAGGAACAAGAGGAACCAGAGGAACCAGAGGAACCAGAGGAACAAGAGGAACCAGAGGAACCAGAGGAACAAGAGGAACCAGAGGAACCAGAGGAACCAGAGGAACAAGAGGAACCAGAGGAACCAGAGGAACCAGAGGAACAAGAGGAACCAGAGGAACCAGAGGAACCAGAGGAACAAGAGGAACCAGAGGAACCAGAGGAACCAGAGGAACAAGAGGAACCAGAGGAACCAGAGGAACCAGAGGAACAAGAGGAACCAGAGGAACCAGAGGAACAAGAGGAACCAGAGGAACAAGAGGAACCAGAGGAACCAGAGGAACAAGAGGAACCAGAGGAACGCACCTTTATGGGTCAGCAGCGCCTCGTCCAGGAACTCGGCCGTGGTTCGGAAGTGTGGCGAGATGTCGGCGTGGGGGAAGTCGTCCACCTCGACGCCCATGTAGCGGATGTCCATGCCCGCATAGAAGGCGGCCCCCGTGTAGACGCCCGTGGCGTGCGCCGCGTTCAGGACGTGCGTGATGCCCATGCGCTTCAGACGCGCCTTGTTGACCGCAACGGATCTGAGGGGAATGAATAACGCAGGTCAGCGTTCGTCAGCTGAATGGCAAAGTGTGTGTGTGTGTGTGTGTGCGTGCGTGTGTGCGTGCGTGTGTGCGTGCGTGTGTGCGTGTGTGCGTGCGTGTGTGCGTGTGTGTATGGCATCGTCCTGTCGACCTTCCAGAGCAGCGTTTCTCGACTGGTGGGCCGCGACCCAAAAGAGGGCCGCGACCCAGTGTGTGGTCAAATCTTTTTTTCGATATATATATGTGTTTATTGACGTAGAAAGAAAAGGTCATGATGCCATTGTGTGTGTGTGTTTACTAGCCCATTAGCCCCAGGCCGGGGAAAATGGGGGTCCCACGGCCAGGGGAAGAACCCCTGCTCTGGAGTACCTCCACAAATCCCCCGCAGCAATGGCGTCTCCGAACCTTTTTTCCGTTCATCTTCATCGAAATCTGCACGCGTGACACAAAATGGCGGTCACGGGCCGAGTGAACGTTCGCCATCCTAACCATCTTCGCCATCCCCGACCCCTGACCCCTGAACCCTGACCCCTGACCCCTGACCCCGGGGTAATGACGCCCCAACGCCACTCGGCGGTGTGTAACCAGGCACGGGAACGCACTTCTCCGCGACGAAGACGTTGGGCCACACCTCGTCCGCCTCGTTCCCGGGGGCCTCCGAGCGGCCCTGCGCCACGGCCCGCTGGAGGTCCAGCACGCAGGGGGTGTTGTAGGGGCTTCGGTCGTCCATCATGTCCCGCACGCGGTTATAGAGGTCCTCCACCATCAGCTGCTCCGCCGTCTCCAGCAGGGACTCCGGGACGGACTCCGCCCGGATGCCGCGGGGCGGGAGCTCTGAGTGGTGGAGGAGAGAGGTTAGGGAGAGGACATCCAGGACAAGCACTGTGATTGGCTGGGGGTGGGTCGCACTGGGTTGGGTTAGGGTGGCGAGGGAATAGATGGTTAACGTTGTGCGTTTTGCAAACATGGAACCACTTTCTGAAAGGCACCGCTATAAAGATAAATAAAGATTTAAATAAAATATATGACATAGATGATAGTATATATCGATAGAAATATAGATAGAAATATACATATACGTATATATACATATGTATAATATAACATAATAATATAATATACATAGAAATGAAAGTCATCCATACAAATGCAGCCATGACCAAAGTAGTCAAACCATAAATGACAAGATATGGTTCTATATTGTAAATACAATATGTGCTGTTCAAGTTTCTGACCACCAGTCCATTCCAGGGGCATCAATGTACACACACTATCCTCTTAGATCGTATCTCTCATCAGAAAACGGATTAACACACACACACACACACACACACACACACACACACACACACACACACACACCAACACACGTATTTTATCAAAAGGTCGTCAATCTATCAACAAAAAACCCAGTGGAATTGATACAGCATCAAACTACGAAACATTAAGCGCAAGTACACCTTGGGGAAATAAAATCAATCGTTAATGGACGACACATCTATTCAGGGACCAAGCCATTCTGTTAGTACTCCACACACAGACAGAGACAGAGAGAGACACTATCTCAACCACGTAAACAAGGTCTAATAAGAGAGGCCATTGAAAACGTCACTGAACCCTGAAAGTTCCCTTTCTACCATTAGTCTTGTCTTGTATATGAGGGAATAACCCCCCCCCACACACACACACACACACACATACACACGCATGCATGCATGCACACACACACACACACATATACACACTTAATTATGTTCCACCTGAAATTACACTAAGAACCAGTGTTGCATTCAAAAGAAAACCAGCATGGACCATAATGCTTAATGTTCTGCACACTCAAACCCAAGGACTCCATATTGGCTAAGCACTTGTTGAAAAGTGGCTCTCCTTGCTGACTGAATGGTTGAATTAGTTTCCCAGGCCTGATGTTGTTATAGTTACTAACCGCATTGTGCTCATCCCATTAGCTTGGAAAGTTAGTTTGGAAAGTTGGTTTGGAAAGTTGGTTTGGAAAGTTGGTTTGGAAAGTTGGTTTGGAAAGCTAGGTTTGAAAGTTAGGTTTGAAAGCCAGTTTTGAAAGCCGGTTTGGAAAAATGATTTGGAAAGTTGGTTTGAAAGCTAGTTTGGAAAGTTAGTTTTGAAAGCTGGTTTGAAAGCTGGTTTGGAAAGTTGGTTTGAAAGCTAGTTTGGAAAGTTGGCTCAATGGAAGCGAGGAACGGCAGTCCGACGAGAGGCTGAACCGTGGTAGTCTCACAACACGAGAGACACGAGACACGAGACACGAGAGACCTGAAACGTCTCACAACACGAGAGACACGAGACACGAGAGACCTGAAACATCTCACAACACGAGACAAGTTGGGCTCACCCTCGTTGATGATCTGTTTGGCGGCGATGGCGGAGGAGAGATGAATGGGCTCCATGAAGATACTCTCCGCCTCGGAACCCGAGATCATGGAGAACCTGGACTCGGAGACCGTGGAGAAACTGGAGAGACCGAGAGAGAGAGAGAGAGAGAGAGAGAGAGAGAGAGAGAGAGAGAGAGAGAGAGAGAGAGAGAGAGACAGACAGACAGACAGACAGACAGACAGACAGACAGACAGACAGAGAGAGAGAGATTCAGGGGCTGCATTATTAACACTTATGGATTGACAGTTATATGCAGACGCACACTCAAAATCAGAAATCAGGCCTTTACATATTTTCCTCCTAACACCTTCCCAATGTGCGTCCCTGTGTCTTCTTAAAAGTGTCCACTTCCACAGTTAATTTAAAATACTTAAACTTCATTTAAAATATAGAGTGAGAGACAAACACAGAGACAGAGAGAGACAGAGAGAAAGAGAGAAAGAGAGAGAGAGAGAGAGAGAGAGAGAGAGAGAGAGAGAGAGAGAGAGAGAGAGAGAGAGAGAGAGAGAGAGAGAGAGAGAGAGAGAGAGAGAGAACTGTGTGTGTGAGAGAGTGAGTGAGAGAGAGAGAGAAAGAGAGAGAGCTTTGGCAATGTAAATCTATGTCATCCATCCCAATAAAGCCCTTTGAATCTTGAGAGAGAGAGAGAGAGAGAAAGATAGAGAGACTTAAAGCAATCATTATATACAATAAACAGAAATATAATAGAGAGAGACACAGACCGACAGACAGAACGACAGACAGACATACGGATAGATAGGTTAATAGAGAGCCAGCCAGAGAGAGAGAGAGACAGACAGTCAGACAGACAGACAGCCAGACAGTCAGACAGACAGACAGACATACAGATAGATAGGTTAATAGAGAGCCAGCCAGAGAGAGAGAGAGACAGACAGTCAGACAGACAGCCAGCCAGACAGTCAGACAGACAGACAGACATACGGATAGATAGGTTAATAGAGAGCCAGCCAGAGAGAGAGAGACAGACAGTCAGACAGCCAGCCAGCCAGACAGTCAGACAGACAGACAGACATACGGATAGATAGGTTAATAGAGAGCCAGCCAGAGAGAGAGAGAGACAGACAGTCAGACAGCCAGCCAGCCAGACAGACAGACAGACAGACAGACAGACAGACATACGGATAGATAGGTTAATAGAGAGCAAGCCAGAGAGAGAGAGAGACAGACAGACAGACAGCCAGCCAGCCAGCCAGCCAGCCAGCAGCCTTACTTGCTGGGGGACGGTGAGCGGAGGTAGTGGGACTGGACGTGCATGACGTCCCTGGTCTCTCCGTCTCCGTCCGCGTCACATGACCGCTGGTCGCCCTGAACCGCGCTCTCACTCTCGGACGCCATGGCAACCGCAATCCCTCTTTTTTGTCCCCGTAGAACGCCGGGCCTTGCAGGGGTCCTTAGAGGGGTTGCCTTGCAGGGGTCCTTAAAGGGGTTGCCTTGCAGGGGTCCTTAAAGGGGTTGTCTTGCAGGGGCCTGCGTTGAATGGAAACCCACACATGGGGTCAGCAAGGAGGAAGTGGGTCGTGGTTAATCAATTGTAATCATGGGAAATTATAAAGCACGGGACTCTCTGCTGCCTCTGACCTTTTTCAGGTCCACGGCAAGGACAGAAAACGGCCAAACGATGCTAAAAGGTTCCTAGAACGATCCTGGAGAGTTTTCTAGAAAGATTCATGATAGTTTAAGAAAAAAAACTTTGATTTTTGCAAATCTTCTATGAAGCCTTCTGCATAGATTCTAAAAAGTATTCTAGAAAGATTCTCGAAAGTTTTGCTCAATCTTCCTACGTACCTTTTTGGAATAGTATTGGCAGTTTTCTATAGAGATTAGATCCATGAATCATACAATCTTTGATACCAATCTTTCTGGAAACCGTGAAGCCTCAATCAAAACACACGATCAATGTTCCCTGAGATGCAGAAAGATTCCCTTAGATTCTGCAAAACATTACAGATTCGAGAACATCTTTTCCCAAACGTTTTCTTTACGGAACATGACTCATACTTCACTGTTCAAGCATGACTGCATACTTGAACATAACATGAACACTGAATAATAATATCTTACAAAAATGTAAGGCATTTAGTGTTGGAATAGCCTTTTCAATGCCAGGTACGCATTTATTAAATATCAGTTAATCATAACTGTCCTCCCTTTTACAGCAGCCAGCAATAGACACAGAATAGCGTTGAGCTATAATTTGATAATCCATCATAAAAGTGTTCATGTTGCACTCAAACACTAATGCTACAATACGCCAATTGCTATTACACTCTAATGCAGTAAAGAAAAGACATGGGCGCAGTGCTGTGCAATTTGTCTGCTTTAAAAAGAGATGTTGTCTCTCTTTTGTGAGCCAGGCTAACCCTATTAACGTATGCTAGCTTGAAAAATGGCAGTTGCAATGGCGGGGCCCATGGCAAGCTTTGATTCAATTCAAGCATTTGCGCTTTAACAGTAACGAAATGAGTCAGTTGGAGAGACAGAATGAAATAGAAATATCGGTGACACAGGCCTGTGTGTGAATGTGTGTGTGTCAGTAGGAGCGATATCAGGCTCTTTAAGCTAGCCTATTTTTAGCCTGAGCAACAGCTGCCCCTAAAGACACACACAGAGGCTCAGTCAACGCCACAAACACAGCCTGAAGGACAAACTACTTGATGCTTTCTTCTGCAAATGACAAAACCAAAGCGTGAAAGACGACGGAGAACCTTTGCTTTCACCACACACACACACACACACACACACACACACACACACACACACACAAACACACACACACACAGGAGCACAGACACACACACACAGAAACCCCCCCCCACACACACACACACACACAGGAGCACAGACACACACACACAGAAACCCACACACACACACACACATACATAGGAGCACACACACACACAGACACACACACACACACAGGAGCACAGACACACACACACAGAAACCCACACACACACACATACATAGGAGCACACACACACACACACACACACACACACACACACACACATGAGCCAACACACACAAACACACATACACACAGTGGAAACAGTTTTTTCAAACTTCTTACCTTCACAGTGTTTGGAGACCTTTAGTGCTCGGCTGTAGTCACCATAGTAGCTGTTGGGCTGACTGACTAGACCGAGGACCTAAAGTTAGCCCCTCTTGGGGGGGTGGGGGGGGGGGGGGGGTGCTGTCACTAACCCCCACCCTCCGGTATTTTCCAGAACCGCTCATATCTACCCCCCCCCCCCCCAGCACCCACGCCCTCCTCAGCACCCACCCCCTCCTCAGCACCCACCCCCTGCCAACACCCTCTGGTGTCTGGAAACCCTTCCCCTGACACCATACACCCCCACCCACCCATGATGTCACTGCTGGAGGGGTGGGGGGACCCCACTGGGACACAGCAGGTCTTAGGTCTCAGGCAGGTCTTTGTCTCCCTCTCTGTGTGGAGATTGGTGGCTGCTGGGAAATATCAGTTATGATTAACCGATAGCGTTGAAAAGGATATTCCTATACTAAGAGTCTTACATTTTTGCACATTATTGTTATATAGTATTATTGCTATAGGTTATGTTCCATCATTTAAAAGAATACACCTGTTGCAACTGCTTTGTTGGTTTGTCGAGTTGTCATTTTTAACGTGAAGATCGTTTAAATTCCCCTTTAAATGAAACGATTATCCAAGCTATAGACAGTTAAACCTTTCATGGTGCATCTACTGTGTGCATTGCGCTCCCTTTTCTCTCTCTCTATGCTAGGGCCCTCACAGTGCATACTGGCCCTTTTGACAAGATTCCCATCTCCCTCCAGGAATTGCCCCTCCGGGATAAATGGCGCGTTTGAATTGAACTGAACTGAATTGAATTTCGGTGGCTTATCCCTACGGGATCTCCCAAAACAAAATGAAGGCGTGACTGATTTGATCAGCAGACACCTGTTTACTGTTTGTCCTCGTCTTCGCCTTGTCGTTTAGTTGCCATGGGAATGTTTCTTCCCTCTCCCTAGGCACCACATGATTCCTGCCGTGAAATAATTCCTTTCTCGGAAATTGTCGCAATACAAAAACATTCAGATCATGACACCGATGCCGTTAAGTTTGGCTTTGATGACATATACCCCGCTATCGGAATACAACATACATAAGTATGTCAAAATGAGAATCGGTTTGTGAGTGAGTGAGTGAGTGAGTGACAGTGAGTGTGTGTGTGTGTGTGTGTGTGAGTGACAGTGAGTGAGTGTGTGTGTGTGTGTGTACATGTATCCTCTCCACGTGTATTTATAGACACACATTCTGGCTAGATTTGAATTGGCTAATAAGCATGCATTCACAATCTCAAGATATCGGTACAAATTGCCCATTCATGCACAGTACACATTTTGTACAAAGTGACCATGCAGACAAAGCACAGCAAGATGGAGACTCGCTCACTGTCTCACTGAGAGGACACGGAGCGTCTTCATAAACCATGTCTCACTGAGAGGACACGGAGCGTCTTCATAAACCATGGCTCACTGAGAGGACACGGAGCGTCTTCATAAACCATGGCTCACTGAGAGGACACGGAGCGTCTTCATAAACCATGGCTCACTGAGAGGACACGGAGCGTCTTCATAAACCATGTCTCACTGAGAGGACACGGAGCGTCTTCATAAACCATGTCTCACTGAGAGGACACGGAGCGTCTTCATAAACCATGGGAAACCATGAAATCCTAAAGTAATTGTGTTTCCCAATCCATGTCACACGAACGCTTACACATATGTGTGCATTTAGGTCTGTAAATGCAACTCTTAATAAAATATATATTTTATCTTTCACAAACAGCATTGTCGGGAATGAAATGCTTTGCGATGCCATCCAGTTGAAGGTTGTCTCACGGTGTCATGTTTATTGAGAGTCTAGCGGCTATGCTACATTTTGTTGTTATTTAGTTGCAGCAATGACCACGCCACACGCCACCTAGGTGGCTTTTGCTGGGCTCCTCCAGACAGAACGACGCAGGGTGGAGGTGTTGAAAGCCGGTTTATTGTAGAGTTTGTTTGTTTGTTTGACAATGTTACATGACCTGGTGCTGCCATGCAGGAGAGCTCTCCCTGAATGTGTGTGTGTGGTGATGGCTGGTTTAGTCTGTGCACACACTGACCGAACAGGTGTGCGGCCTCGCCCCAGAGTCCAATCAGTCTGACTTGGGCCAGGTGAGGCTGCTTCAACCAGCCATCGCCCACACACACACACACACACACACACTCCACAATTGCGATCGCTACATTTCATTTGAATTTGGTTTGGTGTGTACATGGTTCGATTTTCCACAACCTGAATACCATCCAAAACATTTGTATTATATATCGTTTTATACCTCTCCTCTTCATTGAGCTCACAGTCACCGTGACGACGGCACAAAGGGACAAGCAACAATGAAGAAAGACGACAGCAGAAATTGGAGCAAAACGCAGAAGAAACAGCATTGTACTTTATATCCAGACTGACGAGACTACATCACAGGAAGTGGGAGAGCGAACTTTGCTGGTTGGGTTCCTGAATTTGTGTGCATGTGTTGGTGGTGGGGGTCATGTGTTGGTGGTGGGGGTCATGTGTTGGTGGTGGGGGTCATGTGTTGGTGGTGGGGGTCATGTGTTGGTGCTGGGGGTCATGTGTTGGTGCTGGGGGTCATGTGTTGGTGGTGGGGGTCATGTGTTGGTGGTGGGGGTCATGTGTTGGTGGTGGGGGTCATGTGTTGGTGGTGGGGGTCATGTGTTGGTGGTGGGGGTCATGTGGTGGTGGTGGGGGTCATGTGGTGGTGGTGGGGGTCATGTGTTGGTGGTGGGGGTCATGTGTTGGTGGTGGGGGTCATGTCGGCGTTCACTTTGTTTTGCTGCTTGTCGACAAAAGGATGCAATAAAAAAAGGTTATTAACATGAGCTACACTGTCCATATATCCTTCCTAAATATAGAGCAACCAAAATCGTGTCTGAGCGGCAGCTAAAAACGCGAAGATCTCTCAGGATATCGAGATCTCTTCATATTGTGGTGAAGGTTTTATTCTTTCGTTTTTGTGGCCATAATTCACATCAGTATTCCTATAGTTTATAACGTATGACACTTGAATGTACAAGTATCACAAACAGCTAACAAAATGGCAAAGGATCCATCGTTTTTCTCACACCATCTTAGTTTTGATGAGAGCCAATCTTACACTAGGCCTACTTCTGTTATATTAAGTTCACAAGTGCTTTGAACATCTGAATTTTCCTTCTAACAAACGATAATCCCACAGCACTGATGTTTCACCTCACTTGAACCTTTCAGCAGATGATTCCTGAAGCATAACCCTGTGTGTTGTGCCGTGATTTATAATGTGTGTATGTATAAAATGTGCTTGAGTCTGCTACATATTCCTGAGTGTCACACGCAAACGTGAATGTGTAAATTTGTGATCCACGGTCAAACAGTTCGTATGACAAATGAGTTCAAATTTAAAGTGAAAACCCTTGCCACAGGTAGTTAATACACACATTTAAACATACAAAGTACGACGGGTGAATACTGCTTGACATGAACACACCATTCTACATTCATACAAAGTACGACGGGTGAATACTGCTTGACATGAACGCGCCATTCTACATTCATACAAAGTACGACGGGTGAATACTGCTTGACTTGAACGCATCGTTCTACATTCATACAAAGTACGACGGGTGAATACTGCTTGACATGAACGCACCGTTCTACATTCATACAAAGTACGACGGGTGAATACTGCTTAACATGAACGCACCGTTCATTCTATACATTATTCCTGAAATTGCAGTTCTTTGAGCAGACACAATAACAAGTACGTCTTGTTATTCTGTCGTCCATGTCCAACGTGGTTAAATTACCCCTTTGTCCTTTTTTGGTTTTTGTTGTTTTGCTTCCTGAAATAAATGACACAAACGTTGTGCGGATCTTAAGTCTATAAAGATCCCGGTCCGACGTTGGTCCAGTAAGCCAGTAAGTGTGAGCCAAAGTGCAATGAAGGTGTTCCAGTTGTGTTTCTGACCTCCCTTCAGGGCGTGTTTGCGTGCCGGTATCCACGGTCCAAACCGCCACTCTCGTCGTGAAGGCCACACCCCCCCCCTTTCTGTCCCATGGCCGCCGTCGTCACGGTTTCAGTTAGGATCGCCCGACATGCTGGTCTCGGCCAGGCAGTCCGCCGGGGGCCTCTTCTTCTTCAGCTCCTCATCCCCCTGCTCCTCGCGTCCGGGGGTCCGAGGCTTTGGCGTGGGGGTCAGCCAGGGGACCAGGTTCACCTCGCCGCTGGGGCCCAGGAGCTGGGCGCAGGTGTAGAGGTCCTGGGAAAGAGAGGTCAAAGTTTGTGTGTTGTTCTGGGGATGAACATTCTTCTGGAAACGTGACCTAATGCCGCTGTCATTTGTTTAAACTCAATCCTATCTTTCCGTCTCAATTCAAATGATTTGCGCCCGGCCCGCATCGTAAGAAAATGATAAGTTAGTAGAAAGAATGGCCTGCTGTGAAAAGGCACGCTAGAAAGAGAACCAACTGAAACTCTTGACTTCTTTAGGTTTGAACATACAACCAGAGATCCCAGCCAAGAAACCATAGAAAAGAGTCATTTCTTCAGTTCTGCTTCACACATTGTTTCTCAATGGGCTATGGCATTGATACATTATTAGCTTAAGTTATATAATTACATCCACATTGCATAGTGGATCCCCTACATTTATAAAGTACGTTTGTGCGCCCCAACTTTTATATCGACTTAATATTAGGTTCCATAAAAAGGTAGGCTAATACACATAAAGTATGTTAGGCTTAAAGTAAAAGACACATAACACACATAAGTGTACTTGTCAGTCTCTTGTCTTACATGGCCTATTGGGAAAATGCCGGGAAAATGCCGCTAAATTGAGAGAATTATAGACTGGCCCCACCTTAATTCAGGCCCTTGCATCGCGGCATTTTCTCTGAACGTTTCTTGTGAGCGTCCCGGTTTTAATTCTCACCGTGGGCGGAGGGACGTGACGGGGGATGGGCACCACCTCCGGGGGCTGGGGGGTGGAGGGCTGCGTGGCCAGCCGGCTGTAGTCCGACACCGGCACCGCGGGCCACTCCCACTGCCCGGCCGTGACGGGCCCCGTGTACGCGGCGTCCGGGAGCTCGCAGTACGAGGTGGCGTTGAGGGTGGACGGCGTCGGATGGAGGGGGGCGGCGACCGTGGGGGGGTCCCTGAGCAGGGCCGATGGCGTCGCCTCGCCGGGGGGGTCCCTGAGCAGGGCCGATGGCGTCCCCTCGCCAGGGGGGTCCCTGAGCAGGGCCGATGGCGTCCCCTCGCCGGGGGGGTTGGCCGGCTTGTCCCATTGGCCGCCCGGGACCTGCTCGGGCCAGAGGGCGCAGCTGGGCGGGGCGACGGTGAAGCCGTCCTCCGTGCTGACGTAGGTCCACACCTCCTCGCTCAGGACGGGGTGGCTGTAGCTGTGGAAGGTGCGAAAGTGGTGGTCGATCTCGTCCAGACTCCCCTTCTGACGGGACGGGACGGGGGGGGGGACGGGGGGGGGGGGGGGGTACAACAGGGACAGGGGAATGGAGTCGGTTATGCACAGGGGGACGTTTGCAGATTTCCGCAACTAAAATGGCAAGACCTGTGGAACGAGCCAGTGAACCCAAAACCGTTGCTTTTATGACTGCAATCGACGCCATTTTATCCCCGTTACTGAAATAAGTCCCCAATTTAGAGGAAAAAAAAGGGGGAAATCCTTTGTTTTTGCCGTTCTCCCCAAAACACAGTGTGAACGTTCCCCTCTGCTGCGAACGCAGGCGGCGTTCCTTTCCTGACGTCCGAGGCACTCAAGACATCATAATTCTAATAATTATGGCATTAGCTCCATCTGAGCTGCAGTTTATTTGAAGTCTGCGTCCGAGTGAGGGTTAGGCTTCCCGCACACCTATAGTATAACGACCACGGGGTGTGGCGCATTTCATACACAACATCGCTCATTATATACACAACGACGACACTAAAAAAAGATGTATCACAAAGTTGAGGTGGGTCGTAACCATGGGGATAACACGCCCCCCTCTTTCCTGGGTTCAATGGCTCTTCGAGACCTTTTAAATCCCCCTTGAAATGCACTTGAATGTCGCACAACACGTCACACAACACATCACACAACACGTCGCACAACGCCAGGAAGGCGCAGTCGAGTCTAAACGGAAATTCATTCGGATAAAAAGACGCAAAGCCCCCCTACTTGCGAGATAAAAAAACCGCAAGATGAATCGTAATTTATTTTGGGGGGGGGGAGAGATATCTTCCACTCGATGTTTGATAAATGGTGTTCAACATTTGCTCTGTTTAGTAATGTCGTACTATTTCCTTATATAGTGCGGGTCAGTGATGGAGGTGTGTGTTTGTGTGTATGCGGGAGATATGGCACACTCATGTTTGTGTACATTGTGTGTGTGTGTGCGCACGTATGTGTTTGTGTGTGTGCATGCTCCTACCTTCAGAAGCAGTGGATCGATTCCTCCAATCCGAGGCTTAGGAATCGGCGGCAGGAAATGGGCTTTGATCCTAAAAATACCATCAAGAGGTTAGGGAGAAACACAAACACAAGACGCACAATCACACACACACACACACACACACAGCCACACACACACACACACACACACAGCCACACACACACACACACACACACACACACGCAGGAGCAGGACCTTTGCTTTCACCACACACAAACACACACACACACACACACACAGGAGCACAGACACACACACACACACACACAGAAACCCACACACACACAGAAACCCCCCCCCACACACACAAACACATACATACACACTAACACACACACTAACACACACACACACAAACACACACACACGCAAACACACACACACACACAAAGACACACACACACACACACACACACACTAACACACACACACACACACACACACAGCGTTGACCTCTCACCTCTTCCCTTGAGGAATGACTCTGAAGCAGATGATCAACAGGGTCGCGACCCCGAGCCCCACCACCAGCATCAGGACCAGCATCTTGCCTGTGATTGGAGGAGGGCCATCAATCACAGTTAATGTAACGCGATCGGATGTTTGCCAAGTCGGGGTCAGAGGTCAAGAACATCGAACTGGAGCGTACACAGCGGCGCTAATCCCTCGATGCAATCGTAAACCTCTGCGTCGTTCTGCGACCTCGCAAAGGTGGATTTTTCACGGTGGAAAAGGCGTATCCTTGACAACCTAACGTATGCCTTCAACCTAAGCCAGCTAATCTCATCCGGCGTTCACCAAACCTTGGCCAGTTAGCCAACCGCTGCTAGCTAGTTAGCCAACCGCTGCTGGCTAGTTAGCCAACCGCTGCTAGCTAGTTAGCCCACCGCTGCTAGCTAGTTAGCCCACCGATGTTAGCTAAGTAGCCTTGTTTACCTGCCGGCGGTCGGGCTGGGATGGCCATCTGCAGCGGCGAGCTCCACTCGCTCCACAGGCCATAGTTGTGGGAGCGGCAGCGAACGCGGACCAGGTACTCCCCCACCGGCAGGCCCATGAGCTCCAACTGAGACTCCCGCTGGGGGGGCTTCACCTGGCGGCGGGGGGGGGAAAAAGACCAAAAATGAAAAGGAACATCGCACGCTCACAGACGCAGCGCTAATGTAGCACGGCTGTGCTCGACTTCTGGTGTATTTTGGATGCATGGGGTGGGGGGGGGGCGTGCCTAAGAGTATCCCGCCGGAAGTAGCCACGCCCATTTTCCCCTTCCACTAAATCCCACCGCCGGAACCGTGCAAAGGTTTTGGTGGCGGCCGTCAGGCGTTTTAGGCGTACCTTCCAGCCGCCGGGCGTACCTTCCAGCCGCCGGGCGTACCTTCCAGCCGCCGGGCGTTTGGGGCGTACCTTCCAGCCGCCGGGCGTTTGGGGCGTACCTTCCAGCCGCCGGGCGTACCTTCCAGCCGCCGGGCGTTTGGGGCGTACCTTCCAGCCGCCGGGCGTACCTTCCAGCCGCCGGGCGTTTGGGGCGTACCTTCCAGCCGTGGGGCGTACCTTCCAGCCGCCGGGCGTTTGGGGCGTACCTTCCAGCCGCCGGGCGTTTGGGGCGTACCTTCCAGCCGCCGGGCGTTTGGGGCGTACCTTCCAGCCGCCGGGCGTTTGGGGCGTACCTTCCAGCCGTGGGGCGTTTGGGGCGTACCTTCCAGCCGTGGGGCGTGGCGACGCGGCGGTACTGCAGCTCGTACACCAGGGTGATCCAGCCGTAGCGCAGGTCCTCCGGCGCCGGGTAGCTCCAGGACAGGACGGCGCTGTGGCCCCGCTCGTCCCCGCCGGCCTCCCGCAGCGCGCAGGACAGGTTGACGGGGGCCTCCGTCTGCACTGCGTGTGGCGGACACCAGCGGGGGCGGGGGGGGGGGGGGGGGGGGGGGGGGGGGGGCATGGTAAAAGGTTACCCGTGGACACGCCCCCTTCTGTGCAACACTTCCTGTCCGTCGATTACCATTCATCCCTTTTTTTCTTCTTTAATTTTATTTTTACTCATTCAGTCATTAGATATATATACATATATATATATATATATATATATATATATATATATATATATATATATATATATATATATATATATATATATATATATATATATATATACATATATATATATATATATATATATATATTTATTATTTCCTTTTTGGACATCATTTGCATATCGCCAGACAGCCAACGGGTGATTATTTAAAGCTATTATATTTCTTATTTAATGGTTCAATGAAGAGCAACGGGGGACGGGGGGGACGGGGGGGACGGGGGGACGGGGGGACGGGGGGACGACGGGGGGGGACGGGGGGGACGGGGGGACGGGGGGGGGGACGGGGGGGGGGACGGGGGGGGGGACGGGGGGGACGGGGGCGGAGGTGACGGTGCGTCTCACCGATGTCGGCCACGTCCACGCAGTAGGGCGTGGAGGTGGAGTTCCGGCGGGCGGAGGCGGCCTCCACCGTCATGCAGTACACCTTCCAGATGGACGTGTGGGCGCGGTCGAAGTGGCAGCTGTTGGGCCCCCCGGACACGTAGTCGGGGCACTCGCGCCGGGGCCCCTTGCTGTCGACGGGGGAACAAGGACGCGTTTAAACGCGGCACACGGGGGATCTGGGAAACTTTTTAAACGTTTGACAAAAGACACACGAGTGTTTAGGCCGACGTGGTTTTGTTTGACGTAACGAACGACCGAAAAAATTACTGCGCTCACGTCTACCCATAAAGGCGGTGTGTGTGTGTGTGTGTGTGTGTGTGTGTGTGTGTGTGTGTGTGTGTGTGTGTGTGTGTGTGTGTGTGTGTGTGTGTGTGTGTGTGTGTGTGTGTGTGTGTGTGTGTGTGTGTGTGTGTGTGTCGGTGTGTGTGTGTGTGTGTATGTGTGTGTGTGTGTGTCGGTGTCGGTGTGTGTGTGTGTGTGTGTGTGTGTGTGTGTGTGTGTGTGTGTGTGTGTGTGTCCTTAACACATAAATATGGTCCTCTCTAGAGCCGTTTGTCCATTGTGGGCTACTGTAGAAACATGGCGGCCTCCATGGAAGAGGACCCGCTCCCTTTCTGACAGACAGCGGAGACAGACAGACAGAGACAGACAGACAGACAGAGAGACAGACAGACAGACAGAGAGACAGAGAGACAGACAGACAGAGAAACAGACAGAGACAGACAGAGAGACAGACAGAGAGACAGACAGACAGAGAAACAGACAGAGACAGACAGAGAGACAGACAGAGACAGAGAGACAGACAGACAGAAACAGACAGAGAGACAGACAGAGAGACAGACAGACGGAGACAGACAGACAGAGACAGACAGAGAGATAGATAGAGAGACAGACAGAGAGACAGACAGACAGAGACAGACAGACAGAGAGACAGACAGACAGAGAGATAGAGAGACAGACAGAGAGACAGACAGACAGAGAGATGTATTCTGTCTACGGTTTCCCTAACCTTTGAGCCTTTCTCTGAGGTGGGCCCTTTTTTTATTGTGTCCTAGATAAACTCATTACTCGTGACGTTTGTTTTGGACCGACACTGCTTGATATGAATTTGGTGTAACTCTGGCTATAATGTTATGCATCCAAATTCTCACATTCACGACAACACAGAACACTCAACGTTCATCAAGCAGGAACAATATTTCTGTTAAAAATAAAGTTGTAGTACAAAGCCCGCCTCTCGCTCGGTTTGATTGGCTGGCTGGGCGGGTGCGCGACATTTGACGGGCGGCGCCACTCCGTGCCTTGGGCTGAAAAACGAATATTTTACAACTGTTCAAGCTTTTACCATTCAAGGGCCCGGCGGGCACGCAGCACACGGCCCCTGTGGGATGGCCCCTCTGTGCGACACTGCCACACAAAAGGTACGTACTCTTTGTTGTAGTTGAGGGTGTAGCGGACGTCCTCTCCCTCCAAGACGTTGCCCACTGGGTGCCACCAGCACGTGAAGTGCTCCATGTTGGGTGACCAGCAGTGGTAGATGCGAGGGGTCGTTGCCACGGCTACTTCCCCTGTAAAAAAAAAAGAAAAAAAAAGAAGGAAATAAAAAAAGGACTAATCAGGAAATCCAACACATGGGCCGGCTGCTCCTACACCCGAAATCATTACATCTACAATCTCACTGGATGGTGAAAGCACCTCTTTCCAGTGCTTCCTAACCAGTCTACGAGCTACGTGAACCACAGGGGGGACAAAGGACTCAAGAGCACGACTCAGAGGAAACGGTCTGGATGGTAAGAACGGTCTTTACAACAAAACAAAGCAAGGGTCGGCACACGGGTCATCAGTTGGAGGTCAGGCCAAACACTCCGGCAGGGAGAAGGCGAAGTCGGGGATAACGGGCAGGAATCAAAAACCCATTCACACACCCATTCACACACCCATAGCTAAAATAAGAGTTCCCCTCTACTGAAGTAACCAAGACATTAGACGACATACACTACACAATAAAAGCCCCTGTTGAACAAACGAGCATAGACCTAAAGCGAATGTAGTCACGTGGAGGGAAAGCATGTGAACTTTTCATGAACCGAGTCATGTGAGACTTGACGAGTACTGCGTGAAGTTCATTATAATATAATTATAATGGCTAGGGCTGATTGTGTGTCCCTTCTGTTCTACTGAAATGCTCCTTTTCCAAGACTTAAATGAATCAAAAATCTCTTGCCCACTCAAACCTAATCAACCACTCAAAGCCCTTTTAATAACACAAGTGTTTCCTCCAGAGTTTATCGCTCCACTTCCCCCATGGCTGCCAAAGTAAAAGCGTGGGTGCAGCTGCAAAGGCACGGCAAAAATAAAAGCACAATTGAAATAAATGGTCAAACAAGTGCCATGTGACGGACACGTGCTTCATCTGACCCCCTCCTGAAGCCCAGGAAGTATGGAAGTCATGACTGTTCAGTTACCAAACAAACTGTCTTCTCCGCCACAGAGACGCGATCTGTTCCTCAAATTGATTGGTGTGTCCTGTGGTTTTCTCCGCTCGCCCGGACAGGGGTTCGTTTGTCTGCAGAGGACGTATTCTGGGATGTCTTCTTCTAGTGGTCGTCTGGGTTTGACGTCAAGTCTAATATTTCGTGGAAATGGCATCAGCAGACAGAGTGTATCTCTGCTTCAGAGTGCGTGCGTGTGTGTGTGTGTGTGTGTATGTGTGTCCATGCATGCGTGTGTGTGTGTGTGTGTGTGTGTGTGTGTGTGTGTCCATGCATGTGTGTGAGTCCACGTATGTGTGTGTGCAGGTGTGTAGGTCCATATGTGTCTGTATGGACGTGTGTGGGTCTGTATGTGTGTGTGTGTGTGTCCATACATGTGTGTGGGTCCATGTGTGTGTATGTGTGTAGGTGTGTGGGTCCATGTGTGTGTGTGTGTGTGTATGTGTGTGTGCACGTGTGTGCGTGTGTACGTGTGTAAGTGTGCGTGTGTGTGTGCACGTGCGTGTGTGTGCGTGCATGTGTGTGTGTGTGTATGTGTGTGTGCACGTGTGTGCGTGTGTACGTGTGTGCGTGTGCACGTGTGTGCGTGTGCGTGTGTGCCGTGTGTGTGTGTGCACGTGTGTTGTGCGTGTGTGTGTGTGCACGTGTGTGCGTGTGTGTGTGTGCACGTGCGTGTGTGCGTGCGTGCCAGCATGCCTGCACAGTCATTGAGGCATGACATCAGAGCGTCAGATGGAATCAAAAGCGCTTCGATTTGTAACCCCCCCCCACATACACTAAAGTCAACTTACGTAACGTTTGATTGAAGGAGACATGTGTGCTGCAGACTAACTCGCGGGGGGGGGGGGTTGAGCACATTCAACCGGAAGAGAGGAAGACATTGATTTTCCTCCCGTGTCGGTGGTTCTGTTTTTCAGTCTGCTCATCAGAACAGGCACATCTGAGTCCATTTGATAACTCAACGGACGCAATTAGAAATAGATATATTTTCAAATAATACCGTTATTCATTTGAGAACGATTTAATAATTTGTTGTAAATAGCATGTGCTTTTGACATTATACCCACCCTTAGAACAAATATTTTAATTCACAGCGTACTTTTGTTTTGGAAACATTTACATTTGGTTCACTCAAGCATAAAATTCAATCAGACGTAAAACATATGAGAAACGGAAAAATAAAAGTTCCTTGGACATGAGATGCTGAGCAATGCTCAGCATCAATATGTACACAATATGTACACAATATAATATAATAGCCCTAACCCTAACCCTAACCCTAACCCTAAGCACTATTACTTCATCTTTTTACTTCACATTTCACCCATTCAGGGGAGAAACAGCTTCTCTGTACGTTTCATGCAGATAGACACGCACACACACACACACACACACACAGACGCACACACACGCACAGATATACACGCACACACACACACACACACACACACAGACGCACACACACACGCACAGATAGACACACACACAGATAGACATGCACACAAACACAAACACACACACACACAGAGACTCACCTGTAGCCTGTGTGTGTGTGACCTGTGGGTGGGGCCGTCTGCAGGCCACGCCCACCAGCTGGATGAGGAACGCCAGCAGCAACCGCATCTTACAATCCTCTGCCTGCATAAACACACACACACACACACACACACATATGAATACACACACACCCACAAACGTGCCCGCGCAAACACAGGCACGAGCAAACACTGACACACACACGCACACATACACACAAACGTGCCCAAGCAAACACAGGCACGAGCAAACACTGACACACACACACACACGCAAACACACAGATACACACACAGGTGAACACAAACACATACACACATGCAAACACAAACCCACCCAGACAAAAGGCCCTGGGTGCTGAAAAGGGCACTGCTGATACGGCTCCCTGCTGTCAAAATGCATTCTTTCCAAGGATAGACAAACGGGTCGGTAGAGAATGAAAAGCGACCGTCACACGTTCAACCTTTCGCGATCGCTTTCACTAAAAGCCTCAGGAAGCACCGCAACACCTGCCAGAGACCTCCAGAAGGGGTCAGGGGTCAGGGGTCAGGCCGTGGAGGTCATTTCTTTCCTTTACATTAAAGGCGGGTTAGTTAGTTTGCCAGTGCGGGTTAGTTAGTTTGCCAGTGCGGGTTAGTTAGTTTGCCAGTGCGGGTTAGTTAGTTTGCCAGTGCGGGTTAGTTAGTTTGCCAGTGCGGGTTAGTTAGTTTGCCAGTGCGGGTTAGTTAGTTTGCCAGTGCGGGTTAGTTAGTTTGCCAGTGGCGTCGTCAGGATGTAAGAGATCATTCATCCCACTCCATGACTGATGCATCACAAGGTACACACACACACACACACCCCCACCCCCTTCACCAAACCACCACCCCCCCCCCCCCCCCCCCCCCCCATTCATTTCCTATCTCCCTCCCTCACCGTCCCTCCTTCAACTTAATTGTCTTGCGGCCAATTCCCGCTGCCGTGTGACTCTGTCGGATGCTCAGGCAGGAAAACCATTCATGTGTTCAAACGAGCGACAGAATGGTGTCATCGAGTCAAGATCAAACAGAGTGGGGGGGTTATGACATTGCCACGAACAGGTCAAAGTAGTGAAACATGAGGAGAGGGATTCAAACCCGCGACATTGGTTCATTAGGTTTTGGCAATGGCAAATGTCGTTATCCTTGCTGAATTAACTCAAACGATACAGAATCCAATTCTCTTTTTTGACCAACTGACACATGTGTTGGGTTTCCTGATTATTCATTTTTTATTTCCTTGTGTTTTCTTTTTCTTTTTCATTGTATGATAAGTGTGCATTATTGTTTTTGTCTGTGTGAAACCTAAATGTTTGTTTGATTGCTGCTTGCTTGGCCAGGTCTCTATTGAAAAAGAGATTTGAACTACCTGGCTACATAAAGGTTGAATAAAAATGTAATAATAAATCTAAACTAAGCTACTATGTGTCGAAGTTGAACACGCATCAATCACTTTCAATTTATGAACAGGTTGTACTGTAATTTGAGATTCAAGAGCTCAACAACAACTAAATGCTAAAATAAGGAAATAGCCCAATGTAAAATATACTATATATATAATATACATTTTCAGTTACGGCTAATGTCAAGTCTGATAAGTATGATAAGTATGATAAGCATAAGAACTGTGAGAACTTAAGAACGGTGAACTTTGTACCTGTTGTGCATAATGTGTACATATGTAGTGTACATAATCCTCTCAATCCTTCAAATAAGCGCAAAACATTTAGCTAATCGGTCATATTTTAAGCACATTGGCTTGCAGTGTTCTATTGTGTGTGTGCGTGTGCGTGCGTGCGCGTGCGTGTGCGTGTGTGCGTGTGCGTGCGTACGTGTGTGTGTGTGTGTGTGTGGGAATTATTCAAGATTCAAGAAAAGCTTCTGTTTGTTTGCATCAGGATCACAGGAACGATAAACAGAATGTATTTAACATAACAGCACTGTTTGTTTTCACCTGGGATTTGGAGAGTCGCTAAACTTACAAACTGCTTTGCCGTTTTAATGGCCTGAGTTGTAAAACTTGTAAAACATAATTTCCTCCTCCTTTTCTGCGTTTGGTTTGTTGGAGCCAATGAATGAGTTTGTTTTTGTGGGAATTTAATTATCAGTTTAACCGCAGTAGGGCTGGCCCAAATACATCATTTGAAGCTTCATATTTTAGTTAGGTTTCTGAACGTATATATATATATATATATATATATATATATTAAATGTTTTTGGTTAATTCACACTTGAGTATCTTTCACTGCCTGAATCTGAACCGGCAGATACCACTGCTTTCTTTTTCATTTCTACAGTGTTACTTTAATAACGCAAAACGCAACATCACAATATTACGCAAGAATCCCTGCAGTTCACAAATATGCAAAGACATTTAAAAAAATCATTTTTAAATGTCTTTTTAAAAATCATCTGTCATTTTTGTATTTTCTTCTGCAGTATGGCTGCTCCATAGCAGCCTTGTGACTCAATCCTGATCTGGCAACTTCACCTTCTGTCTCTCATTGCAAAACGCAAACGACGTGAATGGGATGCAAAGTTCCTCGGTGCGGGGGGGGGGCGCGCTTGCACCCCCCCCGCAGCCAGCGTCCCAAGTAGCCGTTGTTGATTCAACTGACCGAGTCCTCAGTGCTATAGTTAGGGGCCCGTGGTGCAAGCTAATTATGCTGCTAGGATGTTTAGCCCAGTGCCTTACTTGAAGGCTCACTAGAGTCCCAGTTTTGGTGTTCCGTGGGCGTCTGCAGCGGTCTGCGGACATAGAACCAAGGCATTCTGCGGGCGTAGAACCAAGGCATTCTGCGGGCGTAGAACCAAGGCATTCTGTGGGCGTAGAACCAAGGCATTCTGCGGGCGTAGAACCAAGGCATTCTGTGGGCAGGTTGTCAACTTCTGACAACTGTCAGTTGTCAACTGATTCTGTGGCTGACACAAGTGACGCCACCTGTGTCAGCGCTAACACGTGTCAGCGCTAATCCGGGCCAGCGCTAACCTGTGCCAGCGCTAACCCTGGCCAGCGCTAACCTGTGCCAGCGCTAACCCGGGCCAGCGCTAACACGTGCCAGGGCTAACACGTGCCAGCGCTAACCCGGGCCAGCGCTAACCCGTGCCAGCGCTAACCCTTGCCAGCGCTAACCCGTGCCAGCGCTAACCCGTGCCAGCGCTAACCCGGGCCAGCGCTAACCCGTGCCATTGCTAACCCTTGCCAGCGCTAACCCGGGCCAGCGCTAACCCGTGCCAGCGCTAACCCGTGCCAGCGCTAACCCGGGCCAGCGCTAACCCGTGCCAGCGCTAACCCTTGCCAGCGCTAACCCGGGCCAGCGCTAACCCGTGCCAGCGCTAACACTTACGACTGCAAGTGCGTCGACGGTGCACACGTTTGATCCCCCCCCCCCCTCCCTATTTATTTTCCATTTTGAGAATACACGGCTAATTGAGATTGGATTGACAGACATTAGTGCGTGTGTGCTAATGTTACTACTTTCAATAAAGCCTTTGCATGCATGTTTTGCTTGTGTGTGCACACGCAGACGCACACACACACACACACACACACGTGCATGCACACGGAAAAACCCATGCTCGGTTACAGACTGAGGAAAAGGCGACGGGGGCCCTGGTAAGAGACACCACTGGAGAAAGAAATAGCGCGCGATGAACTTTAGCCAAGATCATGTGACGATGCTCCGGCAGGGCTGAGCCTCCAATCCCTTCGGCCACACGGGTTACACAAGAATGCATTGTGGGTACTTACCCAAAGCCTCGGGTTTGCGTTTGTATTTCCCTCAGGTGGGAATTACAAAACCAGTTTTGGGTCAGATAAATACACTGCGCTTTTAAAGCTATATATAGCTTGTGAATGGATCTACAGATACAGTACATAACCCGGGTTAATATCGTAGCCCGCTTTGTACTATGGATCTATTGATCCATTCACAAGAGGACTTGTATGGTATTATGGTATTTCTTTACTTAAAACTGTTACAATTTAATTGACAGAGCTGCTTGGACTGCTCCAGAAATATGGATGTGAGGCAAACAGACAGACAGGCAAGACAGATAGGCAGGACAGACAAACAGGCAGGACAGACAGACAGGACAGACAGACAGACAGACAGACAGACAGGACAGGCAGGACAGACAAACAGGCAGGACAGACCGGCAGACAGACAGACAGACAGACAGGCAGGCAGGCAGGCAGGCAGGCAGGCAGACAGACAGAAAGACAGGACAGACAGACAGGACAGACAGACAGACAGACAGGCAGGACAGACAGACAGACAGACAGGACAGACAGGACAGACAGACAGACAGACAGAACAGACTGTTTGTCTCCAGGGTTTAATGCAAGTTTAATTACAAATGTGACTAGCGTAGACTAGATCGCTTCTTAATGCATTATTTTGGGGGGCAGGGGGGGACATATCCAGACCGAATGTGTTTTGTTTTTGAGTGATAGGCTATACTGTGTTAGAAATATCAATAGTTATGAATAAGAATATTATCGACGGCTCTGTGGTTTGTCTTAATAATCACATGGTTTGATAGAGTACAAGACTTATAAGACAGGAGGTCAAATCCCCCCGCTTTGCACAACTTTGAACTCGCCCAATTTAAGGAAGACTGCATGTCGTAGCTTAGCGAACATTTACCCGTCTCCGAACTAACTGATAGCGCCGAAGACGTCGGTCTGGCAGCAGTGTGTGTGTAGACGGTGTGAACACACACAACCCAGACTCAGAACCAATGGAGAGTGACATAAAGGCCACGGCAGGTACACAAAACGCACGCACACATGCGTGCACCTCCTCGAACACACACACACACATGTGGTTAAAGGTCCATGCACACACGCAGGAACATACGTGCACACACACACACACACGCACGCACGCACACACACACGCAGGCACATACACATGCACACACACACACGCAGGAACACGCACACACACACACTCGCAGGCACGCACACGCAGGCACATAAACACACACACACACACACACACACACACGCAGGCACATACGCACATGCACACACACACACACACGCAGGAACACGCACACACACACACACACGCAGGCACATACGCACATGCACACACACACACACACACATACACACACACACTCACACACGCACACACACACACAGGACCATCATGAGATAAGAGATTGGCGGTTATTACCCACAGTGTGGATAACTCCAGATAATCACGGGCATGCATGCACAGAACATACGCCTATATAAATACGTTACGTATTGACTATTGCTGGGTTGTTCCATAGGCCCAGTCCTTTGGCTACGCTGCTCCCACACATTGGGATTCCTGTGTGGTGTTTTCATCATATGTGAGATGTCAAGAGATGTCGTTTGTATCATTTGTGTCATTGCGATTGTCCCTGTTTAAATAAAGGTAAAAAAAACGAATTTTCTAATTGCGTTAATTGTGAGTGACAAACAGTTCCTGCCACAGGCAGTGAGTGACTTACTGACACTTACACTTACCGCCAGTAACTGGATGTTGTAACTGGATTTTCCTGCACTTTTTATACTTTTCAAGCACCAATTTGTGCCTTTTCCATTCACGGTGGAAATGTCTTTATTTATGTTAATAAATGCACCCTGTACGACAAATGTCCATGCTGTAAATATTGAGCAAGAAATATCCCCCCTGTCCCCCCTTGAAAATGGCCCATATGGTTACCACGCCCAATGTTTTACTCAAAGTCTTATCAACGTGTTATCAGCGATTGGCTGCTTCTTTTAAACTCCCGTAGCGTGTTCAACGTTTCGACTCCAGCCAAGAACCAACAGCACTGACCCAGCCACCGGGGCTGTGTGTGTGGGGTTCACCACTTCATCCATCGTTGATTAATGAAGTGGTGCTCCTTTTCTTTTACACTCCCGTAAGGTTCGACTCAGCGAGCAAACCCCTTTCACGGGGTTTGAGGGAACAGCAAAACATGACTCAGCGAGCAGACCCCTTTAACGGGGTTCGAGGGAACAGCAAAACATGACTCAGCGAGCAAACCCCTTTCACGGGGTTCGAGGGAACAGCAAAACATGACTCAGCGAGCAAACCCCTTTCACGGGGTTTGAGGGAACAGCAAAACATGACTCAGCGAGCAGACCCCTTTAACGGGGTTCGAGGGAACAGCAAAACATGACTCAGCGAGCAAACCCCTTTCACGGGGTTCGAGGGAACAGCAAAACATGACTCAGCGAGCAAACCCCTTTCACGGGGTTCGAGGGAACAGCAAAACATGACTCAGCGAGCAGACCCCTTTAACGGGGTTCGAGGGAACAGCAAAACATGACTTTGTTATCGTACTCATTGTTGTGAAAGTCTCATTAAGCTATTTCTCGCTATCACGCAAGATAGGGTAAGCACAAGTAATGGTGATATAACTATATTATCAACACGTTATCAACAAGTTATGAGGTTAGTATTGCAATGGTGATAAGACACTGGTGTTGTTTGTCACAACACAGAGTTGATTAAGGTTAACAGATGAATGAGGGAGGGGGTTATAGTAGAAAGCAGGGTTTTTTTCTTCTGCCCATTACTTAGAGAACTAGTTAACTACTATTAACTTAATTAATTTTAATTAATTAATTAATTAATTAATAATAATAAAAAATAAGTTCAATATTGCTGCGGAATGTGTAAAATGTCAAGCGCCCCCACCAAGAATGCATCAACATCATTAAAAATATATTCCAAAATTGTGCTTGTTTGCAACATGAAATCATCACATTGCTCACTTAGTCTGCGTGAGTGGTATTTGTTATGGTCTGATTCATCAATTATTTATGATTGAATGTGAAACGGTTGTGCAGGAATGGGCTTGTGTAATTAACCTGCCAAGTAGATGGGATTTCAAGCATATAAAAGCAGAATATATAACCCTATAAATCATGTAACCCCAAAAAGATATTACTTTGTTGGTATGGGGCGTCTGTGGGGAGGTAAGGGGCCCCACATTTTATCTTGAGCTGCTGGGCCCCAAAATTGTCTGTGCACGCCCCTGGATCGCGCGCGATGATGGGCTTGGAATTAGCTGACACGGAACACACAGCATTTAGCTAACTTACCACTCAGGTAAACATTGGTTAACGAGCGCAACATGGGCTAGGTTCAACAGGTTCATGCCATTTTCCAACTCCGAAAACACATAATGAAAAGGGCCATTTCAAAATGCCTAAGTGTTTTCGGTGAAGCCAAGGCACAACAACACAGCGCAGATGAGAAACGGACCTACCTGGCGAGTAGAAAGCACGCGCTGGTCAAACAACTTCGCCTGAAGAGCTGCGCGCGCAGCTTCTCGAAAAGAGATTCATTTACCTCGACCACGCCCCGCCGCTGCGCGTTACCTGTGACCGTCGCTACATGTCGCGTTGTTTGCTGTTGGTTGCGCGGAGAGCGCTCCACGCACGCTTGTGATGCGCCTCTGAACGTTGAGCCCTTCATGTCCACGACACAGCTCCCCCCCCGCCCACCCCTACCCCCACCCCCCATCTAAGCTCCACCTGACTGCGCGTCATCGAGACAAGCTCCGTCCTTCTCTCTGATGTGCGACTGAAAAAGCATCGTCGTTTTTATTACAGCTACATGCGCCGTGTAGGAACTGTTGTTTTGTGATGGAGGCAGTACTGGTAATCAGGCCACTGGAGATGCTTGATATGCAATCTAGATGATGTAGCCCCTGTAAAGCAACATGCCTCGGCTATTGCACGCTTAAGCCGATTATTCCCCTTTTCCCAAGAGAGAGAGAGAGAGAGAGAGAGAGAGAGAGAGAGAGAGAGAGAGAGAGAGAGACCTGATTAAGAGTTAGAGAAAGCATTAAGACGAATAAGGATTTTCAACCCATTTAGAATAGCCTACCGCAAAAAGTAGCCTATTATAGCCCAGCTCAAATGTAAGTGCTGTGCATTTACAGAGGCCTACTAACTACTGAATTACCACACGGCAGGCCTATCGTAGGAATGGCACGGGCAACCTTGGGTAAGCCTGCGTGGGTGCTCCAGGCACACCTGTCCACCGGGATGTCTTTCCCGGGATGCCACACCGACTTCAATGCGTAAAAGGGGCGTTGTGCGCCAGCGTGAGCGCGCCCGCGAGGCACAGACCCCGCGCCACGACAACGGCCCACATAGGAACCCCCCTGATTTTCCAAATCCCAACGTTGACAGGCGTGACCCAAGGGCTCCTCGGGTGGAAAGGATGCGCGTCGTCGACCTGGGTTTCCATGGAGACCTTCCGAGTCACAGACGTTCATTGACGACCGCGTTCCCGTCCCCGTCGTGGCCCACGTGGCATCTCATTTCTTTATGAGACGTGAGTAAGTAAGGTCCACTTATATACGCAAAGATTTCGTCGGGGCTTGTGTAATTGGCCAACGCAAACTCAGCCAGCACCACTTAACTGTCTCCCTTACTGTCTGTAAAGGTTTTAAACAAACGCAGACTGGCCAATGTTTTTTTTTGATTGACATTGGAAGAAAGCACACCCACAATCGCGTTCAATGTAAAAGGTCCGTTACTTATACAACCTGCAGTATACATACACACACGAAATATCTAAGTGAAATTCATAAATCGATTAAGGAGCCTCGTCACTTGACACTTGGGTACTCGATGCTGTCGTAGACGATGACATCATTTTGGAAGTACCTACTGGCACCTTACACAATATAGGCCAGTGCAGGCCACCGTTGTCGTTGGAAAGGGTGGGTGTGTGCGTGTGTGTGTGTGTGTGTGTGTGTGTGTGTGTGTGTGTGTGTGTGTGTGTGTGCGCACGGGACCTTTAAATTGCCTAATCAGAAGAACACACACATGCATAACACATTCGATTATATAAGAAATCGGATCTACGATTGCGACAAAGAGAACTTTCATTGAGAAGTGTATGTCTCCCCATGATTGCATTTAAGATAGAGAACAGTGCTTCCTTTTGACAGTAATATTCGTCCTCCTTCTCCCATGACTTCCACTCAGTCTTCCCTCAGGCGGCCAATTTCTATTGCTCTGGTCTCGACAAACATCAGACTGGTCCTCATCAGATAAACTTCATGTTATATGGTCAAATATTGGTTTTATTTAACAGGTTATATGTAAAAGTACTAATATCTGTTGGCCATCATCCACAAAGGTACTTATACAACCCATTTTCGCTTAAAAGAAACTCACATTTTACTTGATCAAATCTCAAAACCTAAAACGGTCATGGGTTCATCACACACAAAAATGGCCGAAACATTGACAAACTGTATAATATATATAAAATGTGTAAGGCATAACTGACTCCCAGCAAAAAGGTTCTGGGTTCGATCCCCAATACTCTCTGACTACCTTTAGCTAAACCCTAATCCCCACCTGCTCCTTACTGACATTTCTCCATGTACTTACATACTTTTGGTATATCATCAATGTAATAATAATAAAAAATCCACATAAAGAAAATCGTTTACAAATGTTTAATGAATGACACGATGAGATAAAATATGGGATCGAATTATGATGATTATGAATGCAGGGCTTCGATAACACAACACAACTATGACTTATCAGGGTTTTTTCGTATGTCCATGTCTTGTGTTGTGGCATATCTGAGGAACATTTCAGTGGACTTTCAGGTTTTTCACCGAATGCGCACAGGCTTCCAGACGATTCGACTAGAAACACATTTCCAAAGGGGAGTGTGGGGGGGGGGGGGGGGGGGGGGGGGGGGGGGGGGGGGCTTTTCGATTGTAATCCAACTCTTGTCATTGAGCTGCTCATTGAATAGTTGTTTTGGGTCGGCTCAGCACCACGACCGACTGCCTTTTCATACTGAATGGCCAATCGGAGTGGTTGAAGAGGGTTCATAAATGCAAGCCGTTTAGGCGACAGTGAAGAAACGTGTTCACAGAGCACAAAGCGCGGTGGAGCCGGTGCCGCACATGCCGCTGGTTTAACGAAAGGTTGAATGTAACTCATCACTAATCAACATTCAAATGACAGGCTACAGCCTTTGCTCCGGGGACGAGGCGATTAAGCGTTTGCCTCAAATGTGGTTCGAACTTGGACTTGAAGTCATCACTAGCCGGGATTACGGTTCAGGTTCAATGTTTTCCTGCTGTGATGGGTTTGGGTTGAGGGTTGATTCATTTGCAAGGTAGAGGTCAAATGAAAGCTCCTTTTTGAGGACGTGGAAGAAGATCCCTGTAAGAGATGGATTCAAGAGAATATTCTGGTATGTTTCGCAAGGAAGCACGCATTATAACGCATTATAACACAGGAAAACAAGGAAATCCTCTAGTCTAGTCTGTCTGCCAGCCCAGCACACACACACACACACACACACACACACACACACACACGCACGCACACACACACGCACACACACACGCACACACACACACACGCACATACACACACGCACGCACACGTGAGTCCTTGTATGCATGTGTGTGTGAAGGCTTACAATGCATCTTTACTCTTTCTATTGGGAAATGGGTGGTTGCTGATGTCGTCACCGTTGCTACGCCAACCGATCTAATCTCCTACAGATTAGAATGGGGAATACATCGACGGGTTTTCGGCTGAATCATGACCTTTAGAGAGTGTTACTTCAACCTTTGGTCCAGCAGAGCGCTTCATACTTTGCCATTTGCTATCAGCGTGCATTTTGCATATTGCCTTGGACAAGAAAGAGAATATGTATTCATTTAAGGGTATTCTGAGTATTCTCTGGTTGATAACAACATAGCAAGTATTGGATGAGATTGGGGATTAAAAAAACGGTTGGCACGGGTACAGATGTATTTATGTTTAAATCAATACCTTTAATCTCAAGGCAACAACACTGCACAACTCTTAGACAAATTATACAAACAAAAATGCAGCTCTCAAAATACAACGCATGTGTCAGCTGGGAGAGCGAGACACGAACCCAAAAAGCAAGATTTAGTTCAACATACAAAAACAATCAACTCCCGTTTCTCGGGAGGAAAACAAAAACACAAAAAGGGACGCAAGGCCGCTATTGAAAAACAGGGAGAAAACCCAAACAAAGAAAAGAGCCCGGTCACCGTCAATAGAGAAGGCAGGCAAGAGTCAAAAACCGTAGGCAAGTCCAGGAAACAGGCGGAAAACCAACTGACAGGCTGCAGGCTGCAGGCTGCAGGCTGCAGGCTGCAGGGTGCAGGGTGCAGGGTGCAGGGTACAGGGTGCAGGGTGCAGGGTACAGGGTGCAGGGTACAGGGTGCAGGGTACAGGGTGCAGGGTGCAGGGTACAGGGTGCAGGGTGCAGGGTGCAGGGTACAGGGTGCAGGGTACAGGGTGCAGGGTGCAGGGTACAGGGTGCAGGGTGCAGGGAGCAGGGTGCATACGGGGTACAGGGTGCAGGGTGCAGGGTACAGGGTACAGGGTGCAGGGTGCAGGGTGCAGGGTGCAGGGTGCAGGGTGCAGGGTGCATACAGGGTGCAGGGTACAGGGTGCAGGGTGCATACAGGGTACAGGGTACAGGGTGCAGGGTGCAGGGTGCAGGGTGCAGGGTGCAGGCTGCAGGGTGCATACAGGGTACAGGGTACAGGGTGCAGGGTGCAGGGTGCAGGGTGCAGGGAGCATACAGGGTACAGGGTACAGGGTGCAGGGTGCAGGGTACAGGGTACAGGGTGCAGGGTACAGGGTGCAGGGTGCAGGGTACAGGGTGCAGGGTGCAGGGTGCAGGGTGCAGGGTGCAGGGTGCAGGGTGCATACAGGGTACAGGGTACAGGGTACAGGGTGCAGGCTGCAGGGTGCAGGGTGCAGGGTGCATACAGGGTGCAGGGTGCAGGGAGCAGGGTGCATACAGGGTACAGGGTACAGGGTGCAGGGCTGAGTCAACTGACAAGGTAAGCTGAGGACAAGCATAAGAACAATCAGACAAGGTGGCGCTGACAGCACAGGACATAAATAGGCTAATAGAGTATGGATTTAAAGTGAGCGATCGACAATCATCACCCACAGACGCTCTGAAAGAGGGTGGACATATCCTGAGTAATTAACACAGGTGAGCAGGAAAAAAGGCGGGAAACAGACAACGGCAGGGTGTACAGGTGAGGGGCGGAGTCAGGGGCACAACAGAAGTAGGCACATGGTGGATAAAAACACAAAATAACCAGCAGGAGGCCACAGAGTCACTGAGTCCCAAAACAGAGGAGCTGACAGCATGTCCCGATTACAATGCGTACACTGCCAATCTTTCTTGAATACATGCCCTCATTAGTTCAACCCCACACCGTATGAATTGGACTGGAATCTCCAATCTCCAATGTATTTCCTCTCCAATGTGTTTCGGATAAGCCGCTGAGACGACCGCGCTTCAATCTCGCCTAACAGAGCTATCGCCATTCTCAGTTGGGCGTCGTGCGCGTCTGCCACGCCTGGCCGCTGGTGTCTTAAGAACACTTATGTTTAATGGACAACTGGCCTGGGGACCCCTTCGAGACTCATTAGACTCACGGTGATGGTAGATCGCGTGAATCTCAATCCGAACATGAACCCGATTAGTGGTGGAGGAGTTTGAAATGTTCTGGCACAAAAAATAACGGTCGGGTGAATGAAGAAACGTAAGCGTTAGGTTGGATTTCTTTTTCAGATTTAAATACCTGTGTATCTGTGTGTGCGCCATGCGCGCAAGCGTGTGTGTGTGTGTGTATGTGCATTTTAGATGTGGGCTAAAGGGTAAACACACGGTTAAACTTACACGACGGAATAAGCCTTAGGTGGTTTGACAGAATGAGCACACAGGGATCATAGGACACACACATACACACACACACACACACACACACATACACACACACACACACACACACATACACACACACACACACACACATACACATATGCACATGCACACACAAACACACGCAAACACGAACACACACACACACACACACTCACAAACACACGCAAACACACACACAAACGCAGACATACACACATGCACACACACATGCAAACATGCACACGCGCACACGCGCACACACGCACACAAACTCACAAACACAGACACACAAAAAAACATGCATGGAAATCATTGAACACAAAACACGCACACACACACAGACACACACATTCAGCACACTAATAGGTAAGAGGTTGTTTTGTGTATTTTCCCAATGAATTACTCCACACAGCAATGTTCTTTTTACTTTAAAAGAACGACACAGTTACTGTGGTCGAGATGTGAGATCCTGAGCACCAAGCAATGACGAACGGTGAATATTGTTCGTTAGCGCCCTCTACTGGTCACTCCAGCGATGTTCAAATTAAAACAATGACCTAATTATCGATGACGCTTTATCGGCTGTAAAAGAAAGTGTGTGTGCGCGCGTGTGTGCGCGCGTGTGTGTGTGCATGTCGAGTGCAGTATGGGGAGGTTGAAATAGGGAACCTTGGGCAACCTTTCATGTGCTTTCGCTCAGTTTTGGAAACCCGCTGCTTCCTCAATAGGCCTTCATCGATATCGGCTTCCTCTGAGGAAGCGAGTTGTTTTGTTTATTTTGTTTCGGTTTTATCAAACACAGTTTTGAGGAAGAGGGACTACTAGTACTAAGAACATAATAACAATAATAATAATAATAAATACAATAATAATTTCATATTATCTTGCATTTGTGGTATATTGTTGTCATTTTTCTGGTATATTTGTGTACAGGCATTGCACTTTTAATCCAAAAGGCAATCTCAGGAAGACATCAGAAAGTCGAAATCTAAATAAACCATCAAAGAATTTTAAATCGTTTTCCACACACCACATAATTCCATTAGAGCACAAGAACAACATTTATAATAAATTGTGTTTTTAAAAGGTGCACGTTATCTGTGTTGAAAATGCACACGCACACACACACACACGCACACACACACACACACACACACACACACACACACACACACACACACACACACACATATAGACAAACACACACTCACAGCCTTTACATTATTCTTTTTTATAATTTAGATGCAATAATTTTTGTCTTAACAGACCACTTGCATTTAAAAAACAACAACAACAGCAACGCAAAGACAAATCCACAAATGCTGAGGCAGCCCTTATGTTGATCTGAACCATTTGATTTTGGGGTATGGGGTTCAGCTACCACTAAAAACGGTTTCAACCTCGGACCAAGTGAACCAATAAGGAAAGGAATAAGGAAAGGAATGTGCGCTTCCTCATTCAGCGCCGTTCAAATGGGCCCAACGATGGCGTCACCCTCACAATTGCTCCTTATCTCATGCCTTTTCTTGCTTCCTCCTTTTGCCCCCTCACCAGTCCGCCCCCCGCAGACCTTACACTACAAACTATCAACGTAAACTACCCACACACACTCCGCGCGCACACAACAGACCCACACACACACACACACTCGCCGCGCACAGGACACCATGGGAAACTTTGCCGCAAATGAGGGTCTGTCGATCTTCGTCATTGTGAGTATTATTCCTGCGTGTTATCACGTCGTTCTGTTTTACCGCAGATGGATTCCTGTTGTTACATTTGTTTGTTGTCCTTTGTTTTTGTTGGGGAGCGTAAAAGGTGAAGGGCTTGTAGTGGAGTTCAACTATGGGGACGGCACTCATAAAGCTCTATTCATATCTAATATCAAATATGAATACAGCACATTTTCATTATGAACAATTTAGTTATTGATTCAGTCATGGATGGTTCGGTTGTTGATGGGTAACCTAATATTTTGGTGTATTGCTTTCCATGGTACTTTCATCAGACACATTCGAGTACGGGAATGGGTTAACCTAGCTATTGTAAGTGCTTTGCACTGGTTCTATGAACATCCTTACTGCACCGACAGTGAGATATTGTTGTGTCTCTTTCTTCTGACAAATGTACTTATTGTAAGTCGCTTTGGATAAAAGCGTCTGCTAAAATGCCCTCACTGAAATGAACAGACGGCTACATTTCACGGTGGAGTTATTCTTGTCGATGCCATTTCTACCTGATTGAAGTGATTCTTAGTGTGTCTGATACAATAAATCATTTGGAGAGAAATGGGACTGTGGCTTTCATTTTGCAGCTGGTGTGGCTGGGAATCAACGCCTTCCTGTTTGTCCAGTTCTACATGAACTTTCTCACCGACCGATGGTTCTACACCAGAGTGCTACTTGGGGTGAGTCTGTCTTACTGCGTTGTGCGATTCAGATTCACCATCAGCATCTTCAGAAACACGTGTTCACGTTGAGAGTGTCACGGTCAGAATCCCGCTCATATTTATAATCAGAATCCCAGAATCGTAATACATTTAGTGGCTAGGGCGTTCGATTCCCAGCAGAGAGGTATCACAGGGGCACATTCTTGAGCTAGACGTCTAGCCTCTATCCATCTCTATCTTCTCCCTCTCTCTCTCTCTCTCTCTCTCTCTCCCTCTCTGTCTCTCCATATCTCTCTCTCTGTCTCTCTCTCTCTCTCTCTCTCTCTCTCTCTCTCTCTCTCTCTCTCTCTCTCTCTCTCTCTCTCTCTCTCTTCTCTCGATTTCCAGGATCAGGATCAAAACAAATAACAATTTGCGATCAAGACTTCCATTCCGATTCACAGACCGCATCGCAAACAAATCCAAATTTGCAATCTGAATCCCTTCTGAATCCCGGCCACTATCACATTTCCATTCGAACACAATTCCATTGAAACTCACCGTCGGAATCACAAACGTGCGTTCCAGTTCTCAAATCCCAGTTCCATTCCGATAAACGGCCAGAATCCCAACTGCAATCGCATTGGAATCCGAGGCCAACTGCCAGATCCACTGTCCCAACCGCATGACATCACACACATCGCACACCTATGAAGTAGGTGTGTGATGTGTGTGATGTGTGTGATGTCATGATGAAACGGGACACAATCAGAACTTAGCATTTCAATTGATTCCTATGATAGGACTCGATAATAAGATTTAGTGCTTAGGGTTTAAGCTTTAGCTTTAAGCTTGCTTTAGGGTTCTTTTAGTGATGCCCGATGGCAAATCGAGTTGCCACATCAGCAAATAGTTAAAAAGTTAGCAGAATAAAAAAAGAGCTGAAACCGTACAACTGCAATTAAAGAAAAAAAAACATATCTATAAATAGCAGTAAGTCAGAACCCTAGAACGACAGTACACCACTCAAAACGGCTCACTTCAGAGCCTTGTGACACACTTTCTTCCCTGCCCGTGCAAAAGATCATCTACAAGGAAGTTCTAATGCCAGTACAAAATAAAAATAAAAACACTCATTGCACTTATCACACGCCAACCTCCATCTTGTAGCCACACTCTGCACGTTGATGTGCTGTATGTGTGTGTACGCGTAGGGGTGAGTGTGCATGCGCGTGTGTCTGTGTGTGTGCATTAGCTCTTGAGTGTGTCCTGTACCTGCGTGTGGAGGAGAGCATTTTGTGGTTTTGTTTTCCGAGCTCACAGCTGGCTTTGTGAGTCAACGGATGGGGATTGGCTGTGCAGGTGCTTAGCGAGAGGAAGTGAGACTAGCTGTCTCTCTGTCTCTCTGTCTCTCTCTCTCTCTCTCTCTCTCTCTATCCATCTATCATAATAATCTAGTGGCAAGGGCGTTCGATCCTCACAGGGTCACGGTCTTGAGCTAGACGTCCAGCCTCTATCCATCTCTATCTTCTCCTGCTCTCTCTCTCTCTCTGTCTCTCCATATCTCTCTCTCTGTCTGTATCTCTGTCTCCCTCTCTCTCTCTCTATCTCTCTCTCCCTCTCTCTCTCTCTCTCTCTCTCTCTCTCTCTCTCTCTCTCTCTCTCTGTCTCTCTCTCACCATCTCTCCCTCTCCCCATCCATCTGTCCTCCTTCAATCCATCCATCCATCACCCCAACGTAGCGGCGATGATCTCGCACCCCCAGCTGGAGCGGTACTGGGGTTCGATCCCCTCCACCCCCCCCCCCCAGGGTCCTTAACAACCCTGTACCTCATTGCACCGTGGGCCACATCGCTTTCGTCCAAAAAGGCTCAACTTAGTCAATCTGCCCCCCCCCCCCCCCCCCCCCCCCCCCCCCCACCCAGGACGCCCTGTCGTGGGCCCGGGCTCCTGCGGCCTGCCTCAACTTCAACTGCATGCTGATCCTGCTGCCCGTGTGCCGGAACCTTCTGTCCATGCTGCGCGGAACCATCCAGGTAACCTTCATCCTCCTCGTCATCCTCGTCCCCCCCCCCCCCCCCCCCCCGCTCTAGCTTTTGTAACCACCAAAGGCGTTAAGGAACGACGAGATGAACGGCAGGTGTTTTATATATATATATATCTATATATATATATAGATATAGATATTATAAATACTATTCACGTGCAGTTTATATATAAACGGGAAACAGCTAATCACAATTGTTCTTTCTATGTTTATACTGTTTACCCCCCCCCCCCCCCCCCACCACCACCACCACCACCACCTCCACCTCCACCACCACCTCCACCACCTCCCCCTCCACCACCTCCTCCACCACCACCACCACCACCTCCACCACCACCACCACCACCTCCACCACCACCACCACCACCACCACCTCCCCCTCCACCACCTCCTCCACCACCACCACCTCCACCACCACCACCTCCCCCTCCACCACCTCCTCCACCACCACCACCACCACCACCACCAGCGCAACCACCACCTCCACCTCCACCACCACCGCCACCACCTCCACCACCACCTCCACCTCCACCACCTCCACCACCACCTCCACCACCACCACCACCACCTGCTAAAGTGTTGCAGCAGAACGGCAGCGAGGCAGCTGGACAGGAACATCACCTTTCACAAGCTGGTGGCCTACATGATCGCTTTCCACACCGGTACGCCCCCTGCCCATTGGCTGACGGACACGTCACTCTCAACCGATGGGCCGCCTTTGTCTGTTACCGGCCGCTGGGAAGTGACGCGTGCGAAACGTTTACCATTCAAAATAGAAAGACAATTCAAATAGAAAATCGTTGTTATTTTTTTATTAAACCTTTATTTAACCAGGTAGTCTCATCGCGATTAAAATCGAGTTTTTCAAGAGAGACCTGGCCCGAGAAAGCAGCATCAAACAAACGTACGTTTAGGTTTCACGCCAACAAAAAACTAAAATGCACACTTCTCATACATAGGAACCAAATTAAACAGCAAACAGCAAACAGGATATGTCCACCCTCTTTCAGAGCATCTGTGGGTGATGATTGTCAATCGCTCACTTTAAGTCCATGCTGAGCTAACCCATCACCAGATCATGAGAAATAGTCTCATTAAGAACATATATCCATACATCAATCGCAATTACTAGGAATGCGATCGCAGCTTTCCCAGTATTTCCGGAAATCCCAACGTTATCACAGATGACTTTCAATTGCTTCCTTTAACTAGTTAATCATCAATCGACATTAACGATTACCAATGACATCACATTTCAAGCGATGTCATTGATTACAATCGTTTTTTTCTTCTTTCTTTTTACTTTATCGACATTACCGATTAACAATGACATCACATTTCAAGTGACGTCATTGATAAAACCATTTTGTTTTTCGTTTATTACTTCATTGACATTACCGGTTACCGGTGACATCACATTTCCATGCGACGTCACTGATAAAACATTTTTACTTATTTCATTCGTTTATTACTTCATTGACACTACCGGTCACCGGTGACGTCCCATTCCCATGCGACGTCACTGACGAAGCGGTTGTGTGTTTTCCCCCCACGCCGTGGACATGTGCGCCTCACCGCCTTGGTCGTTGTGCCCCGGCAGCCGTGCACATCCTGGCCCACCTGTTCAACTTCGAGCGCTTCATGGACGGCCAGCTGAACCGCAACGCCAGCCTGCTGACCTTCGTGCTGTCGGAGATTGGCACCGACGACAACGCGTCCTACCTGAACCCCATCCGGACCAACGAGACGGTGAGGGTCCGCACAGGGGGGGGGGGGGGGGGGGGGGGGGGGGGGGGGGTGGTATTACTGTCGGAAATGCGCAGTATGAACGAACGGCTAATAGATTCACACACGCACATGCACGCGCACACACACACACACACACACACGCCGACGACGTGAGCCGTGCAAGGCGACAGCCAGCTCGTCGGGAGCAGTCAGGGTGAGGTGCCTTGCTCAGGGACACCTCGACACTCAGCTCAGGAGGAACTATCAACCTTCCAGTAGAGTGGGTTGGGGGGGGCACATGGGATATTTTTCAGATTCTTGTGAGGCGTGTCACTATAGACACGAGCCAAGACAAGACTCGAACCGGCGACCTCCCCATACTGGAGGTGAAATATCACTAACTGCTGTGGTTATTACATTGTATTATTACATACACTGTTTTATGTCTTCAACGAAGGAGAGACAGACCTCGTTAGCTAAAGAGCATCTAAGGGGTTAAAACATCAACCTCAAGGATTGCTTAAGGGAAGGATGGTGAAAGGTCGAGCATATGGAGACACGGATGTATGCACTAGGCCTTTATAAGGAACAGGCTTATATAGCCGGACCAACTCATCTGTGTGGTTTCCATGGTTACCGGCCTCACAGCATGCAGCTCAAAAGAGGGGCGAGTATAAAGGCAAGAATGAGCGGGAAAATTACTCAAGAAACACACAACACAAACACACAACCACAACACAAACACACAACACACAAACACACAAACACACACCACAAACACACAAACACACACACAACACAAACACACACCACAAACACACAAAAACAACAAACACACACACACAACACAAACACACACCACAAACACACAAAAACAACAAACACACACACACAACACAAACACACACCACAAACACACAAAAACAACAAACACAACACACAAACACACAAACACACAACACACAAAAACAACAAACACACAAACACACAACACACAAACACACAACACACAAACACACAACACACAACACACAACACAAACACACAAACACAAACACACAAGGGGGGAAATCGCGTGATAGTCCACGTCCCAGACGTTGAGTAGGCTACATCGCTCCCCCAGTGATGGGCTGTGCGTACGCTGTGTACATTACGTTTGTGAAATGGGTAAATCATCTTTTAACTTCAGACCCACATGCATCCTGCATGCATCCTGCACGCATTGCATGGCCATTCGAATGAATCGAACCGGGACATATTTGCATATCGTTT
>JACYXH010000113.1:372500-375000 GCA_026745465.1 Lota lota | reverse complement strand
TAGGGTAGGGTAGGGTAGGGTAGGGTTAGGGTAGGGTAGGGTAGGGTAGGGGTAGGGTAGGGTAGGGTAGGGTTGGGTAGGGTAGGGTAGGGTTGGGTTAGGTTAGGGTAGGGTTGGGTTAGGGTTAGGTTAGGGTAGGGTAGGGTTGGGTTAGGGTTAGGGTAGGGTTAGGGTTAGCTAACCCTAAGCCTTATTGTAAGTCGCTTTTGGATAAACGCGTCTGCTAAATGCCCTAAATGCAAACGTAAAGGTCCATTGGAGCATGACGCGAAGTAGCCAGTATAAGGGGGGGGCGTCACCCTGCCTCTAAAGGTTATGGGGTCGTTAAGGCTCAGTCCGTACGGCAGCGGGTCCGGGTTCGATTCCAGCCTGCGGTTATGTCCTCCCCATACCTTCCTGTCTGACTCTCACCGCATCTGTCGCCATTAAAGCATAAAAAGTGATAAGATGACACATTTTTTAACGTTACCCAACATACGCAGAAACTGTGCAAATCACAGCAAAACAACAACTATGAGATACATGATGTGAACGCATGTAGATATATACACGGCAGGCTATTGAGATCGGGAGAGTAAGAGGATAAAGAATAGAAGAAAACAAGCGATATATAAGTTCAGCTGTTCCTGGTGCAGAGGAACATTATAATCCATTTACCATTATAATGTACATGCCTGTACATTCTAATGGTAAATGGATTATAATGTACAGCATAAGCATCCTCTCTGGTCTCCAGAGTGCTGAGGTATACATACTTTATTTCCAGCCTACACTGCTTTTCTATGCTTTTTCTGACAGACTTCTGTGTGTGAAATATTGCGAAAATCGCCAGTAATGTAGAATAAATGTACTACCCTGGTAATAATGTGCATGAGTCATAATCATGCCCTCTAAGTCGGTGTGCCTTTGACCGTCTGGTGTGTTTTTGTGCCTTATGGTGCGTTTCCATTTAAACTGGGAAGTCGGAATTTCCGAGTTCCCAGTTTCGGAAATTTCCACCAGAACGCACCTTGGAAGTCGGAATTCCGAATCACAAAGTCGTTAAAACCTAACAACCAGTTTGCAATGGCTAACCTGGCTGGAACTGGTATTGCTAACAATATATGGCATCTAGGTTTTCCGACTTGTTAATAATACTAGTATATAATACTAATACTGGAACGCGGTCAACTCGGGTATGACGTCATTCCCAGCTCAGACTTCTGACTTCCTAAGTAAATGACACGCGTCCTTAGTCCCAGAAAGAATTGGGAACCACTGTTCTACATGAATGTATCCGCTCATGTCGCCGACTGCAGGAGGATTGTGCGAGGGCAAACGCTGGCTAGCTTGAGGGAACACAACCCGCTGGAGTGTGCCGACAGGTTCGAGACATGGGGGACAAATGGGACCAACTGCCCGGAACCAGTATTCGCCGGAAATCCACCAATGGTGAGACGGGAGCAGAGCGTTCTGGAACCCTTTTGGACACACGCATGATGACAATTATTCAGTCCAGTTAGCAACCGAAGCCCTACGTATTGAACTTCAACTTTTCATATTTTTATTAAAAAAATAATAATTTACATATGATATAATCCTATAATGTACGGAGGTTTATATGTGTTAAACAGAGGAGCTATACGTATATTAATACCAATACAGATCGATTAAAAGGGCCCCTGTTTTACCACGTGTATGATTGACAGACAAGGCTACCAGTTGCTACGGTCCAATTGGTAGGCTTATCTGTCCATCATACATCTGGGTGGACAGACACGCCCACTTGTGATGGTCACTATGGCACAGGACAGGGCAAAACGGCTTGCAATGGCTAACCCCACTCACGCCCGGTGGTAAAACAGAGGCCCTCTAAAGGAGAACGCCACTTGCTGATTGGTTGGCGTGAGACGACTCCTCTAGGATGAAGTTAGCCAATCGCCTGCATGGGCCACAGCTTTTCCTCCGCTTGTTGATACTGAATCGAAGGGGCGTTTACAGGGGAGCCCGCAGCTCCGGCATAAAAAAATGCCTTCAGGCCACCGTAAATATTTCTTGTATTCCTTGTGGCCACTGTTGTCGTCTTTTTTTTTTTAATCGGTTCCTCTCTCGGCAGACCTGGAAGTGGGTGGTGGGTCCTATGATCCTGTACGTGTGTGAGAGGCTGGTCCGCCTCTACCGCTACCTGCAGAAAGTGGTCGTCACCAAGGTGGGTTCCCCTTGACGAGATGAAGGCCCAGATCACGACACATACAAACACGTTTGACCCATCGATCGTTCAAGTAGCCTTATAAGGCTCCTTGGTTAGTCTGATTATTGGCTGAGGTTGAATATCTTAACGGGCAATTTGTTAATTAGTATATTTTACGAATTTGGGGAATTTGTCAATGTGTTTACTTTACTTAATGTTGATTGGTTCATTTGTTAGTGGCTTGATGTACTGTATATCCACACCGACTGAAATCAAAGAACCAGTGTTAAACCCTTACTTTTCCTAATCATCCACTGGTATTACTACCCC
>JACYXH010000113.1:345000-367500 GCA_026745465.1 Lota lota | reverse complement strand
TGCGTTGTATATTGTCTGTAACACCATGTACTGAACTGCTGCCACTTTCATATATACATATATACATATATATATATGTATATATGTATACACATTATAGAGGAACGATTATTACTGCAAATCAAACCCAACTCTGGCCTTATTTGGGCAACAACAGCACTGTAGTTAAGTGTGATGTGGTCATGTATTCGCTCCTTTTTACCGGTGCATTGGTTCCCCTCTCTGTCTTGCCTTGCAAAACAGCGGTATTTCTTGCTCAAAGACGGCCGCTTGCCATATTATTCGCTTCTGCTTTTGTGAAAAGGGAAATGTTTGACTCAACGGTTTTAATAACCCTCTCGTCGTCTGTCTTCTTCTTTTTTTTGTGGCTTCAAGACCTCTCGATAATAACGGATCAGTGTTCTGCGTGTGAGTTGTGTGTGCGTGGCCAATCACATTTCTATTGATTCCAAAGGAAAAGATTGACCGATTAATAAAAACTTGAAAAATGTAAATGTGTTTCTTTGTCTTCTCAGTGGTACTGAAACTAGGACCAATCGCCATCAATCGCTCTAAAATAAATCAATACCTTTGAGTACCCTGAATTGAAACCACATCCTCTCAAACATTACAAATGTTCAAACACATTAAATAGAAATAGTAATAATACTGTATAATATATATGTATATATATGTATGTGTATATATGTATATGTCTATATATGTGTATATATACATTTATGTATATGTATATATGTATATGTATATATGTAGATGTATGTATATGTATATATATGTGTATATAAATACACCATACTAAAATAACCATGTTTATATAATACTTGATTTGATGCAAAAGGTTTTCACACAGTGAAGCTGCTTAGTTTTATAGGAAACGAAGCAGTGAAATCCTTGAGTTAGAATTAAAGAAAATAGTGGCAGTTCCTCAATCCCGAGAACGGACATGATCGAGTATTGAGGAGCAGACAACATCAGCGTAGTCTAGGTTGGCACAACTAGTACCAGTATTCGCCACACGGGTCACACTGTACCTATAACCGACCACATCGATTTCCTGAAATAACAATGTCATCGACCAATCAGGGACTGTGTCGTTGTTTATGACGTACCGGGCCAATCAGCGACTGCGTCGTACAGGCCGCCGCTGGGAAAACAGTAATGGCGTCTCCAGAAGCAACGACCTACGTTACGTTAACATTAGTAGAGTAAACGCAGCCGTAAGGCCAGTTATTGCAGAAATAGAAATCAATAACAACAATTAAAGTAAAACAGGAAGTCTGTACTAGCGGAGTTTCTCGGCGGAAGAAGTTTTCGACGTGCTGAACCGCGCACAGTGATTGCGTCACGTGTTTTTACACTAATTGGCAGTTGTGGGGATGTGGAGGTCACGTCACGTGATCAGGAAGGTCTCCAGGCTATCACTTTGAAGCCTATTGGTCAACAAATGTATACAACTCCTACTTAATATCAATGTAGAACAAAAAGGACTCGAAAATAACATGTGATAAAATTGCAATGTTTATTTCCAGGAATTGTCTGTACACCCCTTTCTCCCCGAATTGTTACTATTTCTGGACACAGCGTCATGTTGCACGTTAGCTTTTCATACACCACAGTACACTTCAGACGGTTTAAACGGTCTACATGATGATTGTAATTTCAGCCACTGTGGCACTTGGTTGACCCCTAGTGGTGGATGGAACACATTGCACAGCATATCAGGTGGTGGCGGTAATATGTTATTGTGAGTGGTGCTTGTGTGTGTGGGAATGCGTGTGTGTGTGTGTGTGTATGTGTGTATTTGTTCTATATGGCCACAGCGAACACACAAACAACACAGTACATGGTGCGGTTTTCCCATCTTACAGTGCAGCTTCCTGAAGAAAGAAGAACACAATCATTAGACAAAAACAAACCAAACACTGAAAACTAGGGAAGGAAATCACTGCCATAATGTTTTGAATTTGAAAAGCCATTAACATTTTTATGTGGAAATGTACACACCTTTGAATACGTCAAATTGAAATATTGTACTTTGAAAACAAGGTCATTTGAATGTATTCGTTTTGAGTTCACCTCTTTGAAATTCTAATATGGCGCTTCAAGTTGTGCCATTTAAAAAAGACAATATCCATTACCTAACCTGTTGGCAGCATTGAGCCACCTGCTTCACCCCTACCTGCTCCTTAATGAGATGTAAGCTGCCTCACCCCTACCTGCTCCTTAATGAGATGTAGCTGCTTCACCCCTACCTGCTCCTTAATGAGATGTAAGCTGCCTCACCCCTACCTGCTCCTTAATGAGATGTAAGCTGCCTCACCCCTACCTGCTCCTTAATGAGATGTAGCTGCCTCACCCCTACCTGCTCCTTAATGAGATGTAGCTGCCTCACCCCTACCTGCTCCTTAATGAGATGTAGCTGCCTCACCCCTACCTGCTCCTTAATGAGATGTAGCTGCTTCACCCCTACCTGCTCCTTAATGAGGTGTAGCTGCTTCACCCCTACCTGCTCCTTAATGAGATGTAGCTGCCTCACCCCTACCTGCTCCTTAATGAGATGTAGCTGCTTCGCCCCTACCTGCTCCTTAATGAGATGTAGCTGCTTCACCCCTACCTGCTCCTTAATGAGATGTAGCTGCTTCACCCCTACCTGCTCCTTAATGAGATGTAAGCTGCCTCACCCCTACCTGCTCCTTAATGGGATGTAGCTGCTTCACCCCTACCTCCTCCTTAATGAGATGTAGCTGCTTCACCCCTACCTGCTCCTTAATGAGATGTAGCTGCTTCACCCCTACCTCCTCCTTAATGAGATGTTGTTACAAAATCACTACATTATGCCTAAAAAATTGAAAACACCCAACTAAAGCAGATACAACTAAACCAGATACAACCAAACCCCGTTTCCCTCCCTAAGAGGCGAAAGCTAGCAGAGCTAGCAAAGAGGCGAAAGCTAGCAGAGTGTGTGTTTACCGTCCATGGCGGTGTCCCAGTAGCACGAGTTGGCCGTGTGGAGTCCCGCACCACACTTCTGCATCACCGCGCAGTTCACTGAAGACACACACACACACACACACACACACACACACACACACACACACACACACACACACACACACACACACACACACACACACACGTTAGCACGCCACAGACTCACACGTCGCATCTAGCACGTCATCGCACAACAGCCATTAAAAAGGTTAAATTGACACACAGCGGTGGTCTTACCTGCAAGTCGCATGTTTTGACACAAAACCAATACACTCACACACGTAGAAACGGGAGGGTGCGGACAAGTACAGGGGATGAGTACAATATGGCTCACTTGTTCCCTATTCCCTGTACAGAGAACACTATATAGTACACTATTAAGGGAATTAGCATAGGGGGAATTCGGACACTAATTATGCGCCGGAATTTCAGTGTGTGACCGCATTAACAAGCCAACACATATTAGAGGTCATTTATGCAAATGTTATGCAATTTGTATTTATGCAAATGAGACGTCACCCTGTGACATCTCATTTGCATAAATAAAAAGTCATAAAAACGAATCCATATTATCCGGGGCATTTTGAGTGTTAACTAGTGCACTATAAACAGGGAACCAGATTTGCACATTTCAGACCACAATTCGAAATGGTGACATGACACATAATATTGCACTACACATATATATAGGGTATGGGGCACCAGTAGAAGTGTTGGAACACAGCCTCGGACGGACGGACCCACAACCTACCGATGTACTTGTAGGGCTTTCCCTGTTTGGCGAGTTGTGTGAGTGACAGCTCACATATGCTAGAGGTCCATTTGTTCACTTGCAGCTGGTTGTAATCCACTCTGCCAATGATGCTGTCAATGCACTTAAAACACACAAACACACACACACACACACACACACACGCGAAGAGACAAACACGCACGCACACAAACACAGAGGAGGAGGAGGAGGAGGAGGAGAACAGGAGAGTATTTTGAGTCATGTGCTCGTCATCAGATAATGCTGTGTTTTTACCGAAGGGGAGGGGGGGTTCTAGACCACACTAGCTGATTCATGCAGACCGCTCACTTTGTCCGTAGAACACGGCCCCTCATCGATGCGTCATTGCGTTTAATGGTTGGAATGGGTGCACTATAATTACTTATTCTTAAAGCTGAAGACGAACAGTTAAGGGCGGGGTTCAACGTTACCTCTTTGATGGTGTTGGTGGTTTCATCGGGGTTGAACGAGCTCTGTGATTTGAAAAACAGAAACAATGTGAATCGTTCGTTTTCAATTGTTATACGTCATGGCCAAAACACCTCTCCTTTTAGACATTTAGGTCAAAGAAAACCAGTTGGTAATGTGAACTTGAGGCCCTTTAAACTATAAAACGACAACGTTAGCAGTGACGCCATGTCCAGTGTCAGGGATGAGTACGCCCAGGCTAGCGTTTACTGGCAGACTTAATGCTATTCGTCAGTCTATTGAAGATCATCAGACTGAGCTCAAACCTCGTCAGCGGGGTGATATTCTTCCATTCTCGCAGTCTACCGGTGATTCGGGTCCTTTCAGTTTCCCAGTTTAATAAATTAGGATGTGTTGTTATATTTACAAGCAGAAAACGGATTGCCCACTTCCGTCCGACCGCACAATCGCTGTCAGGCTGCGCCAAAGAGTCTAAAGAGGGCATCGCTGGCCTGATTAACCTTGTTTATTGGATGCTGCCACCTATCGGTGGCGGACGTGAAGTTAAACTGCTACATGCGTCGTCTTTACCATTTCCCCATTTCCAAGGGGGTGTCACATTTCAATATAGGGCCTATTGGTCTACATTTAAATCCCTAAAGTTCAATACAAAGTAATTTCAGAGGAATTTAAACGATTGAGAGTTCAGTATACAATTGGACAGAAATTACGAAAATAAATGTACTGTATTTAATGACACATTAAATACAGTGTGTAAATGGCAGTTGGAGCAGTTGTCATTGATAATGAGTATAACGTCAAGAAATAACAAGAGAATAAGAGAATATATATGAAAAAGGCTTTACTGGTGTTCACAAAAAAACAATGAAAAGTAACTAGGGCACTTACGTGATTTTATCAAATTATCATCAAATATCCCACATGCACCTCATCTGAAACACGCATGGATCCTATCAAAGTGCAAATGTGCGAGATTTCACAATAAATATTTACATCCTCATAATTGTTTACACATATACACACACACACACACACACACACACACACACACACACACACACACACACACACACACACACACACACACACACACACACACACACACACACACTTTAACTCAGTGTAGATAAAAATGTGAAACTCTGATTTCCCACAGGTTAACAAAACAAACACACCCACCTCTCTCTCTCACACACTCACACACACACACACACACACACACACACACACACACACACACACACACACACACACACACACACACACACACACACACACACACACACACACACACACACACACACACACACACACACACACACACACACACACACACACACACACACACACACACACCTTCGCTAAGATGCCAGAGTAAAGTCGTTACGAAATAGTGGTTCAAATCTAGTGGTTTCGGTTACAAAAGAAGGCACACAGTTTGTTCTCGTCATAACTAATAGGTAAACATGGTACTTGTGCATACAACGCTAGCATCATTAAAAAAAGTATTTATATTGGTGGTATGTATTCAGCACCTTTCAGCCACCTTGAAATCATGCTTACATCCTACATATGGCTCTTCAGTAATTATTGCGAGCTCCAAAGGATCATTTTAACCATTGCTCAGGTTTATGGCCGACGTCTTACTCTGCCATAGCACAAACAAAGCTAACGGACCTCAATCATTTATTTCGACTCAATCATCTCAGAGGCCCTCTAGTGGAGACACGGTGTCACCGCACGCTAGCTGGGTCTGGCACTGGTGTACCTAAAGAAAAAAAGGCACCATCCCATCGTATTCATGTCATCACCTACACCTGTGTTCCTGTGGTCCTGTGGTTCCCCCCCCCCCCCCCCCCCCCCCCCACCCCCTATTTGAGGTCCACAGACACACAGAGAATCAGCAGAAGTCTAAAATAAAGTGCACGTGCTGGACCGAGCGCCCTTACGTCCGGGGGCTGGGCGGTCAGAGGTCGTCGTCGACGGCGACGACGCCGGGATGCTGCTCGCGGAGGCCTGGGGTCCGCGGGGCGGGGGAAGGGCCCCCGAGTGGCCGGCCACTGGGACGTGCAGGTCTGGTTTCTCGGGCGGTTTGGACCGGGTCAGCGGCAGCCGACGGAGAAGAGACGGCTGGACGGAATGCAAAGTGATGAGCGCATCTTTGTGACCGACGGGGTGTGAGAGACAAGCTGTACGATAAAGGCACCGGGTTCGATGCTCGATGTCCGCAGTGCCCGTGTCATTCTGACACCGCCCAGCCACGGCTACTTCCTTTACGACAAGATGGCGTTTAAAAGAAATTCTGCTGCATGATATCTCTGACTGCAACAATAGCATAGACATACTATAAGGAATCCCTGTCGCTAACAATGCTATGCTTTTCATATTTAATGCTTTATATTTCAATCATTAAAGCTAAATAAAGCAGGTTTATTTAAATTGCTTAATTTATATATTTTTTTGGCAACCCGATTCTCTGGGTCATCCACTGCTGACATTGACCAACCTTCTTGTCAGGGCCCGATTGGTCCTTCGATGGGACATCTGCAGTGCCATTGGTTGGTTTGGTGATGGCGTCAGTCTTCTCGTCCCCTGCAGTGTTGGGAGCCTCGCTCATTTCAGAAACTGCTGATGACAAGACATATGCTTCATTATGTTGGTCATTTACATAAATTTACATTTACAATGTAATATTTTAAGAAATGTCCTCAACAACTTCAGAAGCCATCGCCGCTTTGTCCTGGTGTTTCTCATTTATTTAACTTTAAGTTGAATCTTAAATCCTGACAGTCTTTTTTGTTTTTTTAAATCCTGAGAAAAATGTCCATATGTATTAAATGATCAATTAACATGCCCCATCCTTTTGCATCGTCCCGCTGCTAAGAAGTGTTGATAAATTACGTATAAGGTAAGACGTCTGACATCTAGTCAAATCCATTTTATTTGTATATCCCATAATCAGCTACATTCTCAAACAACAAACTACAAAGATGGCTGCCGCTGATGTAGAAGTAGCCTGGCATCGGCAGACGAATTGAATACTTCATCGGCGGCAGCCATCTTTGTAGTTGTTGAAAACGCCTCTATGGCGCTCCTCTGCACCGCCGTCGTATTTACCCTGCCTCACGTTAGATAAACGCTTGTGATTGGTCGGTCTCTCTCATACCGGGCAGAACTCTTTCTGTACGGGGTGCGTGGGGGGGGGAGCCAGACCCAAATCTGCAGAGCCAATGAAACACGAGCTCGCGAGATTCGTCTGTTTCCAAGGCGACCTAACCTCCCCAAAGGCCAGAGGGAAGAAACCTCTAGGTCAACTCAAGTCATCTCTTAACGGCCTCCACAGCAAAGCCACCTCTCCCTCCACCCACCTCTCGTCTCCCCGTCCGCCAAGGGCCCGTTCTTGGGTTCTTTCCTCGGTTCCTGTAAACCGTGTAAACGTAAAAAGTGTGTCACCCAAAAACGTCCCCCGAGGAAAAACAAAGTTGGGACATTGTTGCAACATCGCAGTGACTATTAAACGGTGTATGTGTTTTGTTTAGGGTTTTTTACGGGTGTGGGGGTGTCATGGCCTGGGGTCGCCGGCGACGCCCCGGGGATTGGTGGGGGGTGCGCTTCCGTCCCCGCGGATGTGACCTGCTCTTCTTCGTCATCGTCACCATCATCATCGTCGTCGTCGTCCTCCTCCTCCTCCTCCTCCTCCTCAGCCTCCTGTTGATTCTGCGCTTCGACGCTAAAGACCTAAGGGTTCAGGGGACGCGGCAAAGAGAAGTTGAAACCGCGTCGTTAACGTCGTGTTCGGCTCGTTTCAAGGAAAACTAAAAAGGTGAATCCGGGAGATCCAGAACTTTAACTCTTTGTGCGCTAATACTAAAATAGTAACACACACACACACACACAACATCAATCTAAGGAACAAAGTAGAATTAAAACATTCACCGATGGGGTCTTTATACAGGAGACTAGAAGTTACTATCTGTGTTACTCTACGGGTTTTATTGGGATTGAACTGGGATTACAAGAGGAGGGATTACAAAACAGAGAGGGTCACATGACTAGAAGGGATTTGGGGGCGGGGGGGGGGGTAAGGGGGGGTCGTCCCGCCGGTTACCTGGCAACGACCAATGATATGCTCCACCCACTGGGAGAAAAGTATTGATCACAATGTCCCATTTGCATCGTGTTCATGGAACTTTATTCACTGAGATTTGAATGTTTTGGCCATCGTTTCAATGATGATGCACTGATTATTACCGCTGCCGAATATATCATTTTTGAATTTGTGTTTTAACGAACATGTGCGCTCAAGAGCATTGTACGGCCCGTATAAATCTTGTAAATGAAATGTCCGCCAAACAGTGTATATCCTTAGGTGAGGTTACATTAGCAAAGAAAACAGAGGAAAGATAATGAGAAGCGAGACGATTTGAAAGACGTTAGAATCAGTACAAAAAGAACGTTTCTATGTATTTATTTAGATATTTAGGGGAAATTAAAAAATGTTAAAAAGAAAACATTAATATCTCGATGACAGGGTAAGTATTCCATAATGTAAACATTCACCGATCAAGGCAAAGTATCCTCACACTTGAGTTGAGGACACTTGATTTTACAATGAATACAATAACTGGTCTATTTTACAAACTCCTTTTTAGGCTGCATCTAATAATATATATATATATATATATATATATATATATATATATATATATATATATATATATATCTATCTAGCTAGATCTATATATAGATGGAGGCACCATTTTCATAAACAACCAAGATGGCTGCCGCTGATGTCTCACACGCTCGGGTGCTCTGATTGGTTGTAGGTCTTTCCAATTGCATCAAGAGGCGTACATGTCTTTGCAAAGTCGGTAACGCCATCTTGGAAATCGAACACGCGCACAGACTAATATGCATTTGCGAATTGGTCTGGCGATGTCTGGCCAACGTTGACTAACTCTGAATAACGCACAAAATGTTAAACATTAAAGAAAGTAAATACATACTTGGACAAATGAACCTTATTTACATGGGATCAAACGAGGCACTGTGTGGTACGTTTTGTCCTGCCCTGGCGATTTCAAACCATTTCTTTTATGTTGCTCCTGTTTGTTAACCCTTAAGATGAGTTACTTTTACTACTTTCTGGACTGGAAAGCAGAAGAATTGGTAGACTCCAGGATAGAAGACGGCTGTTATTTCAGATGAAGGTACTGAGGCATCACGTCACCCCAAAACTGCTCTGGTTCTCCAGTAGCACCACCTTTCCTTCTGGAGGGGAGCTGGCTCTTCGTCGCTAACTTAGTGCTCGGTCTTTTCACGTCACTAGATTTATAACCTTTTTTCTTCACCTCCTCCTCCTCTTCCTCCTCCTCCTCTTCTTCTTCATGGTCCTCCTCTTCCTCACTCTCTTCCTCCTCAACTTCACTGTCATCATCTTCCTCCTCCTCCTCTTCATCCTCCCCTTCATCGCCGGCCTCCTCTGCTTCTCCCTCCTGCTCTTCCTCCTCGTCTTCACTCTCCTCCTCTTCCTCCTCTACTTCACTCTCCTCCTCCTCTTCCTCACCATCTGCCTCAGTTTGGCTGTTGTCTTCTTCACTGCTGTCCTCCTCATGGGTGCTACTCGCCTCTACCTCCTCCTCATCATCTTCATCCGGTCCTTCGTCACTGTCGCTCCCTGTCTCCATCTCATCTGTCTCCTCCTCTTCCTCTTCCTCATCCTCCGAAGATGCACTCTCCTCCTCCTCCTCCTCCTCCTCCTCCTCTCCCTGGGTTTCATAATCCTCCGTCCTGCTCTCAACCTCGCTTTCCTCCTCCTCCTCCTCCTCCTCCTCTTCTACCGCACTTGAACTGCTTCCCACCCCATCCGTCCCCTCTTCACTCCGGACGCTTCCTTTTTCCTCCTCCTCCTCCTCCTCCTCCTCTTCTACCACACTTGAGCTGCTTCCCACCCCATCCGTCCCCTCTTCACTCCGGACGCTTCCTTTTTCATCCTCCTCCTCCTCCTCTTCCTCCACCTCCTCCTCCTCCTCCTCCTCCTCCTCCACCTCAGAAGAAGCTCTGCTCGCCTCCCCTGCGTCCGTCTCCTCCCCCTCCGTGAGCTGGCGCTCGGTGGGGTCTTCGTCCTCCTCCGTGGGCTGCAAGGTGGTGCTCCCCTCGTCTTCCTCCTCCTCCTCCTCTTCTCTCCCCGTGACCTCCGAGCTGCTATGACCTCCCTGCTCCTCCTCCTCATCCAACTCATCGCTCGCACTCATGTCTTTTCCCTTCTGCTCGTCTTCCTCCTCTCCCTCTTCCTCATTGGCTGCAAGCACGTCGGCCAGGCTGCTCTCAGAATCCCCCGTGGCCTCATCATCATCACGCTCGCTCTGCACACTTCCTGTCTCCTCCCCAGTGGCTGCGCCCCCACCTGCACCACCCGCCGGAGGAGGCGAGGAGGTTTGCTTCCTGGGAGTCGAGTCCTCCTCGCTGCGAGACGATCGGGACATGGACCGCCGCGCCGCCCCCTCCTCCGGGACGTCCTGCCTCCCGCCGTCCGTGAGGGATCGGTCGGGCGTGGCGCAACGGCTGGAGGAGTCCCTCCCGGAGCCTCCGAGGATGACGGCGGCGGTGGCGGCGGCGGCGGCGGCTATGGCAACAGTCACGCCCGGTCCAAGACCGCGTGAGGCCTCCTCTGGCGCCGGTTCCCCCGCCTCTTTCCTGTACTGCGATTCTGTTTCCTGTTTCCTCTTGGACGGCACTTTCCCCGGTTGTTTCTTGACTCGGGACGGCTTTTTGGCGCCGACGTCGTCGTCAACAGGAAGTGACTCCAAATCCCCGGATGCGCTTTTGTCCGCGGCGTCGCTGGGATCGGACGCCGGCGCTTTGACGGAAGAGTTCGGATCAACGCTAGCATGTTGGGTCTGCACCATTAACGGTTCGCCTTTGACCTTTGCACCCTTAGGCGGGGCGTGTCCACGCGCCGCTTTGACCTCGGCGGGTTCCGACTCGACCTGAGTCGCCTTGACCTCTGACCTCGGAACCGCAGCGCTTTTCGTTTTCTCCTTCCCCGTTTTACAATGCGTCAAAGTCCGTTTTCCTGCCCTTGGCCGGCGCTCCGGCAACTCACCGGAGCGCCGGGATGGGGGCCCCGGATGCGCTGTGGACTCGCCCCCCTCCAAGTTCCTCTCAGCGGGTCTACCCTTCGTACCGCCCGACGCGGCCTCCTCCACCCCCGAGTCCCGGTCGGCCGGGCGCCGGGGCCCCTGGGGGCCCGACGGAGACCGGTCGCCCCTGCTCTTCAAGAGCTCCGTGGGCAGAGCCCGGCGTGGGCTGAGGCCCCCCCTCCGGGGAGAGTGTGGGCCCCGGGGGGTCAGCGGGCCGTGCCTCTTGGGCCCCTCGTCCCCCCGGTTCTCTTTCTCGGCCCCCCCTCGGACGGCCTTACCGTTAACGTGCTTACCCTTCCTCTAGTCCCCCCGACGCAAGCAGATGGAGGAGAGAGGGAGAGAGAGAGAGAGAGAGAGAGAGAGAGAGAGAGAGAGAGAGAGAGAGAGAGAGAGAGAGAGAGAGAGAGAGAGAGAGAGAGAGAGACAGAGAGAGAGAGAGAGAGAGAGAGAGACAGAGAGAGAGAGAGAGAGAGAGAGAGAGGAGAGAGAGAGAGAGAGAGAGACAGAGAGACAGAGAGAGAGAGAGACAGAGAGAGACAGAGACAGAGACAGAGAGAGAGACAGAGAGAGAGACAGAGACAGAGACAGAGAATGAGAGACAGAGAGAGAGAGAGAGAGACAAGAGAGAGAGACAGAGAGAGACAGAGACAGAGAGAGAGACAGAGACAGAGAATGAGAGAAAGAGAGACAGAGAATGAGAGACAGAGAGAATGAGAGACAGAGAAAGAGATGGTAAAGAGTTAAAGGGTAACACCTTCCAATAAGGTTACGTTAATTAACCGTTAGCGTTCATTAATGCAGCATTGACTAACGATTAACAGTTAACTAATTGTTTACTAATGGTGTTCATGTTAACTAAGGTATTAATGTATACACTATTTAATAGCATTATGGTTAACCCTAACCCTGACACCCATGCTAATGCTATATAACAATGCTAATTACTGTTTTAACAATAATTAATGTTTACTAGTGCATTTGTTAACTGTTGATTAACCCTTAGCTCCTTAGTTAGTTCCTGCTTATTACTGCATTAACTAACGTTAATAAAATGGTTAATTAATGTACCCGTATTATGTTACAAGTTAAAGAAACTTAAAATAAACTTAAACGTGATCAATGAGTTAAAAGTACTAAATTATATTTGAAAGAGAAACACAGAGCAGCGGTCATCATTCATTATGATGACATAGACGCGAGGAAATGGATAACTCAAATAAAAATGAATATGAAGAAGAAAGTGTATCTGATATGACCAATAATGGGACAGGAAGTGTATCTGGTATGACCAATAATGGGACAGGAAGTGTATCTGGTATGACCAATAATGGGACAGGAAGTGCATCTGGTATGACCAATAATGGGACAGGAAGTGCATCTGGTATGACCAATAATGGGAAATGAAGTGTATCTGGTATGACCAATAATGGGACAGGAAGCGTATCTGGTATGACCAATAATGGGACAGGAAGTGTATCTGGTATGACCAATAATGGGACAGGAAGTGAGGTTGTGGGAATATAATATAATTATTGTCTGATGTTTTACGTGCCACTTTTTCTTGGTTCAATTTCTCCACCACTTGATTGACGAAATGTTGACTATAATCTACTGTAAGCCACAAGGGACACTTCAGCAAAAATACAATCATCATTTGACAGTTGGTTACCTGGTTAAAATACAATATCCGTGGCAAAACCATTGCTCCCGTTATCATCATCAAGTCAACTCAAGTCACTTAGTACAACAGCGTTGGGCCAATGTGGAACACAAGACTCAAGACACAAGAGTACAAGACTCACCACAAGACACAAGAACACAAGACTCAAACTCACCTTTTGCACCGGGGACATCGTTAGTGATTGGTCGTTGGGGTCTACCTTCATTAGATGCGTCTGTCAGTAAAGCACAGTTCAAGCAGTTTAATACGGATTCTGTTTTGTATAGACTAGCTAAAATTCTAAAAACAAAGGTCAAATTGGTTTTTACGCCATAAGTAAAAGAAGAAATCAACATAATAATACATTTACAAACAGTTCCCTAATTGTTTTCAAAGGAAAACCAAACCCTAACACGTATTGGTAGATGAAAAGTGACGGTTACATATTAGTGCCATGGATTGATCCTGGTGCAAGTCTGAAATGCACAAAGTAAAACCAATGTAGGATATGCTTCGGTCGTAGGTACAAAGCTGCAGGCTTCGAAGACAATGTGATGTTGCTTTTATACATCAGTTCTACAAGCGACATTCACCAGCTAACAGTAATACCTGACAACAGATTATGATTCGTTGGCTAGTTTCATAATTTATTCGGCTCCACCCACACAAATAGTTCCGCGACTGGACTGTTGCCAAGCGACACACAAACTCTCCCCTGCAGACTAGCTTGCGTCGTTGTGTGGGTGTACACGTTATCGCGCGCCAGCTACGTTGCGTCACGCACACGTATGTTTCAATTAAATGTACGGACTGTGAAATAAAGGTCTGTCGAGAGTCGCGTCGGTCGCACGTGTGACGCCGACGCCTTAACCGCTTATCGTAATCGTAACGAACGGTTTTTAGAACGGCCGCAATGCGGAGTGATACCTGTTGGGTTAAAAGTGCCAGTGCTGTGATACGCCGTATTCAGGAATGGAATGCCTCTTGTCCAATCAAATTACTTGGTGGGAACTAACTGTTGTAAAGTGGCCGTTTTGGGTGACCTGGTAACGTCAATCAAACACACCGGCTACACCTGGCGAGGACGGGTTTGGTTTTCCATTTTAAATGTGTATGTGTCATGCACACATTTTTTCACACAATTCTCACGTGCATTTCAATTAGCAATTAGTACCAATTAATCAATTAACTGTTACCATATTGAGGAAATCCGTGGTGTCCCCCAGCCCTGTAACGCTGTCCGCGTCCTTCAGGCTCTCCACAATGCCGTCGGCCCCTGGGGAAAACAACCGGAGCACAGCTACCATTAGTCCCGCGGGTTGCCGTGGTTACCCACATCGGGGCCCCGGGTTGCCGTGGTTACGCACATCGGGGCCCCGGGGGTCTCCTGTACGTGTTCTGGCCCTGGGAAGAGTTGGGGGGGGTACGAGGGGGGGGAGAGAGACGTAGCTAATATTTTCAAATAATTAACTCCTGCATTGTTGCTAAACAAAGTATTTATATATTTTAAAGTGCAATCCAAACCGTTAATTCAAATTACTGTCTTTTTTTAATAAATTCGGAAGGTCCGAATTCGGGTTATTGTTAGGGGTTACGCCCTGAAACCCTATTATGTTTATGGTTTTCTTTCTTTTTATTATTGTACTTGTTGTCGTTAGTCTAACTAACATATGTTTAAATAGTTAGCATAGCTTTCCCCATAACTTAACCCAGCTACTTGCATGGCAGTCACAAAGCTCTGTTTTAGCAGAGGGACCTTTTTGGGGTCAACATAGTTATACACGTTAGTCAGTTTATTGTTTAGCGTTGTCTGATACAAATTGTAAATAAATTGTCTAAAAGGCATTACGACATTTTGGTCAATCATAGCCCAACCAATTGAAGGCTAACGTTAAGCCAGTGTGTCCTACAATACACCGTCTCTTAACCTAGAATCACACTGATGATCCAGAAAAGCAATTAATGCGCTTAATTCCAACATAACGAGCACGGTGACTTTTGTCCAAAGAGAGAACTGAACGGAATGAGGACCAGGAAGTAGGCGGAGCCAATAGGAAGACAGGGCGGGGGATAAGGGGAGGAGTCGGAGAAGGGGAGACAGAGGAGGAGCGTCTGAGGCGCACGGAAAAGGAAGGAGGCGGAGCCAAGAGGAGGGGGAGGAGTCCGAGGAGGTAGGTACCCTGGTGTTGGTGCGTGCCGTTGTGCACCTGTCTGTGAGCCAATGGGAGCGGGCCCAGACGCGGGGGCGGGACTGTGTGGGCGTGGACGGGCAGCGGCGGGTTGAGGTAGGCCGGTGTCCGGGCGGGCAGCGTGCGGAACATGGCGCCGAACTGGTCCGGGGAGCGTTCCTAAAGAGGGGGCGGAGTCATCTAAGACAAGGCTGAAGGTACTGGAACGTCCATATAAGGGCGTGTCGACACCATTTTGAAAAACAATATATTTATTACAATGCAATAACACAATACTTTAGAAGAAGTAAATGCAGTCGTACATTTTTTGTATTTTTTACACGTGTTGTCCCTCTTTGAACTTTTTCCATAATGTAGAAAATGTTACACATCTATGGAAATATAATAATCTTGTATATGAATCTACATTTCTTTGTTGAAGACGCTGTCCTTTTGTAATAGGATGCATGTCTACAACAATTTCTGGACAATAAATACGCTTAGATCATTATATTTTCCCAACATTTTATGAAAGACTATAATATAAAACAAATTGATATGTATAAAGTGCATACAGTTATAAAAATGGAAGACGCCCCCCAGAGATCAAAGTAAAGATCTGCGTAATCCAAACTGCTCCATATCGTGACGCATAAGCAGCGCCCATCAACAACCCAAACAGGAAGTGGTGCTCCACCCACCCTCTCTCTCCTGCGAACCCTGGCCGAGAGGCTCCTCTGCAGGGTGGTGGTGGCGGTGGTGTCCCCCAGGACCTCCAGGCTGGTCCGCTCCAGGTAGTCCTCCGTCACGTCGTCCTCCTCCAGGGTCACGGGTTCATCGTCGGGGTCACGTGGTCGCGCCAGCACCACCAGGTGGCAGCCGCCGCACGTCGCCTAGGAAACCACACAACGGTCAAAACCGCTTTCCCGTTTCCACGTGGTATTTCCAATGGTTTTTTGATTATTATCTTGAGGGACACTCGGAGACGGTTGTTAAAATGACAATGGTTAAGATTTGCGGCTATATCGCTTGCTAGCATTTACTTTTCGGTTTAGATAATACAACAACAAAATTGTAACCGGTGTTTGTCTTAGCGTCCCACAGCAGCCGAAGCTAACGCGCAAGAATCGTGTCAAGACTCACCATTCACCGTTCCTCATTTCTCTCCACCTCTCCAATATTAATCCTGGTATTACCCCTCATTTTGTCATTTGTTTTCTTATAAACCGAGGCCTTTTTGCCGCTGAAGGGCGCTGTCGCTAGCTTAGCCAAAAAAAGTGCGCAACTACTGCCTTACGCTACGGTACGTCATCTTGTCTGTCATTTTATCCCCATCCACTCAGGGCAAGCGCGCCCCCTGGAGGAACTACAAGGAAAGTGAACGCGACGTTTTACTCCAGCCCGGAGGAACGCTTTCAGAATGCAATAGATCAGGTATAATAGGGTGAAATCTAATTATGGGATTGTTGCAGTTTGTAGCTATCAGCATGTACTAGCGATATATCTTGATCTTTTTACTTTAAAAAAAGTTATAAATATATTAGTTCATCCCACACACTGTCACATTAATAACTACATGAACAGTGATATTACAATTCTATTAATAATGTATGCATTTTGTAAAACTCTGAAATTATACCAGTGTTGTACTTCATTTTGATTCCAGAATATATATATGACAAGACAATGCTCCTGATTTACCAAGCATGTATTAAAAAATAAATAATCATAATAATTATACAAAAACAATCCCAAATCTTCAAATTCCCCTCCAAACTTGAACTGAGGGAAATGTGTGAAAACGACTCCACCTACTGCCTGAACGTGGTACTGCAGGAAGCGCGGGCACAGCGTGGGCTTGAACTGATTGGTGAAGTTCTCCTCTCCCAGGCCCAGTTTTCCGTGCCGGCCGTCCCCGAACGTGTACAGCAGGCCGCTTTCTGCAAAAGCCACGCAGTTGAAAACATCTGGATGATCGGTAGAGGATCTCTCTCTCTCTCTCTCTCTCTCTCTCTCTCTCTCTCTCTCTCTCTCTCTCTCTCTCTCTCTCTCCTCTCTCTCTCTCTCTCTCTCTCCTCTCTCTCTCTCTCTCTCTCTCTCTCTCTCTCTCTCTCTCCCTCTCTCTCTCCCTCTCTCTCTCCCCTCTCTCTCTCCTCCTCCTCTCTCCTCTCTCCTCTCTCCCCCCTCCCTCTCCCCCCTCTCACTCTCTCCCCCCCCTCTCTCTCCCCTTCCCCCCCCTCTCCCCTCTCTCTCTCTCCCCCCTCTCTCTCTCTCTCCTCTCTCCCCCCTCTCTCACCTGTGATGACCGCCGTGTGGTTCTCCCCGCAGGACACCCGGGCCGCCCGCCCCCTCCTGAAGTGGTCCACGGTGTGGGGCATGCGGGACTCGAACACGAACGTCCCGTGGCCCAGCTGGCCAAACTGGCCCAGTCCGAAGGTGTACACCCCCTCCTCTGACGGGGCGACGACACCGCCAACCAACGAACCACGAGAGAATACATATTGGGTGAGCGCAACGCAGACGTGTTATTCGTTATGGTTCACCGAACCAAAGTAAAGACTTAGTTTGTTAGTTACTTCCGACTTGTTGACGTTCAATACGATTGAACGGAGCTTAGCAGAAGGTACGTTTTACATTGCCTCCCCAAGAACTTGCGTTACAGTCTAAACAGTGTTTAAGGTGCGAAAGGAAAAATACTAAACTACCAAATAGTTATTCTTATAATAAAAACTGAAAAGAATCAGACATTCTTAGATAGTCCCCCCAATGGCATATATTTGTATATATAAAAGAATTATAATTAACGAGCTGCAGTTCAAATTTTGACCTGAAGGGGGCGGTCCAACCCACCTGTGAGGGCCACGGTGTGCCCTCCGCCGCAGACCACCTGGCTCACCCTCCCCGTGATGCCCCTCACCAGCTGGGGCGCGCGGTGGCCGGTCAGCTGGTCCGTGCCCAGACCTAGCTTGCCGCTGTCGCGCTCGCCAAACGTGTACAAACCGCCGTCAGCTAGAATGGGAAAACAATGGCGGAATTGAGCGGAACCACGAAGAAGAAGGGAAACGAGAAAAAAGTAAAACACGTGGGGGAAAAATGCGCTGGATCGGATCGTCCGCAAGAGCGGAATTGATCATTTTGCTCTAGAATTGTGAACTTATCGCGAGAGTTGTGAACTTCTCTCTAGGTGGATATTTTGCGACTAGGTGGAAAATGGGCCCCCCCCCCCCCCCCCCCATGATGTCACAGCAGGTGTTTTGTTCTTGTCGTTTAAAGAAATGACAAAAACGACCCATCATCCCTGCACAATTCTCTTTAACGTAGAGTTGGCCTTAATAAAAAGGTACCACTAATTCATAATTGCGATGACGTCAAAATTAAAAGTGTCATTAAAGTGAACAAAAGCAATTAGATCTTTATAGTAGCAGAAGTAGGGACAGAAGTACATTTCTTGCCACGTCCCGTTTATTTGTATTGCCTTCTATCCGGCCTCAAAATGCTTAACAGACCCCGGTTCAGTTGGAATGAAACCCTTCTTTAACAAACAAACAGCCCAGAGTGCGCTTTCAACACCTTTATCATTGTCTGAATTGAATTCACACCGGATGCACTTTCCTGCTAGGTATTTGGTGCTCACCCGTGACGAAGGCAGAATGGTAGTACCCGCAGGATACCCAGGCCACGGGCTGGCCCACGCTGACCTCCTGGGGGGTGGTGGCGTTGCTCTCCTTGCCCAGGCCTATCTGGCCCTCTGCGTTGTCGCCCCACATGAACAGCCTGCCACTCTCTAGGGGGGGGGGGGGGGGGGGGGGGGGTGGGGGGATTCCATCAGTTGAATTAAGAGTTCATTGATAAAACACTTTTTAAAGGTGAAGTGAACCCCCAGTTTCAGCTGGAATTGGAAGACTATGAGATTTCAAAAAATACATTTTGGGCAAAGAGTTCTAGACTTTAATGCGTCCATGTTTTTGAGACGTTCGTTTTTGAGGTTGCTTGCTTCTGTTTCGATCACTGAAAGCAGGCGATCACCCTTTCGGAGACAGTTTGTATCCAAAACGAAAATGGTGGCGATACCACTGCACTACCGTCATGTCATAAAAAGCAAAATAATTATTAATAAGAAGAAGAAGAAGAAGAAGAACCTCATCGACGGATTCCTCTCTCACCAGTCAGAGCGGCCGAGGTATTTGAACCGGCAGCGAGCATTTTGATTGGCTGCTCGGTGCTGAAGAACTTCACCGGTTGGAAGGCCGTTCTCTCCTCGCAGTCGCCGAGGCCTAGCTGGCCCTCGTTGTTTCCCCCTGTGGCGTACACGGAGCCCTGAGCTAAAACACACACACACACACACACACACACACACACACACACACACACACACACACACACACACACACACACACACACACACACACACACACACACACACACACACACACACACACACACACACATAAATCAACATTCATGCACACACGCGCACGCACATACACACACCAACATTCATGCAAACATGTTGCACGCATACACATGCATTAACACACACACATAAACATGCATGCACACACACACACACCATCATCATCATGCTCCATCGTCAATTCATCATTAGAACAGAATGCATTACAATGCAATCATTCATGTTTCTAGATTAGACATCGTGTATTTATGATCACTTTTCATTCCTTTTCTATTTATAAAGGGAACTTAATAAAGCACCAACCTGTACAGATGATGGTGTGATTTCGTCCACAAGCCACAAGCCGTACTTTCTCTGACTTCAAAGCTGGAAAAAAGGTTGGTATATTATTAGCCCTTTGAATAAAACTTAAACAATGTCCGTGATGAGACTATATATCACTGCACTTTAACAGAAACAACAGCGAAAATATTAGCTTCTCTTTGTATGCCATGCAATGTGAAAGCCTGTCTACAAACAAAGCTAATGCTACTAATGGCATTATCTTGATAGTCTCTCTCTCTCTCTCTCTCTCTCTCTCTCTCTCTCTCTCTCTCTCTCTCTCTCTCTCTCTCTCTCTCTCTCTCTCTCTCTCTCTCTCTCTCTCCCTCTCTCTCGTCTTGTGAGGGCCTCTCCCTCCCCCTCTCTCTCTCTCGTCTTGTGAGGGCCTCTCCCTCCCCCTCTCCCTCCCTCTCTCTCTCTCTCGTCTTGTGAGGGCCTCTCCCTCCCCCTCTCCCTCTCGTCTTGTGAGGGCCTCTCCCTCCCCCTCTCCCTCCCTCTCTCTCTCGTCTTGTGAGGGCCTCTCCCTCCCCCTCTCTCTCTCTCGTCTTGTGAGGGCCTCTCCCTCCCCCTCTCTCGTCTTGTGAGGGCCTCTCCCTCCCCCTCTCTCGTCTTGTGAGGGCCTCTCCCTCCCCCTCTCCCTCCCTCTCGTCTTGTGAGGGCCTCTCCCTCCCCCTCTCCCTCCCTCCCTCTCTCTCTCTCTCTCGTCTTGTGAGGGCCTCTCCCTCCCCCTCTCCCTCCCCCTCTCTCGTCTTGTGAGGGCCTCTCCTGCTCCCCCGTATAAACACCAGATTACGGACCCTACAGATTGGGATTACTGAAGCAGTAAATCTGGGGCTTTCTCATTCTGCCGAGGCCATAGTCTCCCTGAATATCTTCCACACGCTAACCTCATATTGTTGCAGGAATACCTTTTTAGAGTAAAGGGTTTTAAAATGGTGTGAAGTTGCACATTCAATTCAATTCAATTGTATTTGTACAGCCCTTAATCACAGGCACAGTCTCAAAGGGCTTAACAGGCCGTATATGTATGACACCCCCCTAGCCCTAGCACCCCTAGTTCCCAACTTTTTGTGGAACGACAAATAGACATCATTACATATTGACGATCATTTAAGGTTTAACAAACAGAACGATAAATGGCGTTCACTTAATGTTTGTAGAAGCAGTTCTTATTTATCTTGTGGCTATTCTAACAAGTTAATAATTACATGGTAAATAAGTTACATCTAAACATGCTGTTCCGTCTTGAAGGTGTTTGTGTGCACGAGGGGATTCTGACCGGTCCATTTTGAGCAGACAGCTTTCGGTGGCAGTACTCAGAACGGAGGGAGAGGAGGGAGAAAGGGGAACGCCATTTTGAGACTCACCTTTCACACAAGTGGGTTTGTTCACACTCGATTTGGACCCCAGGCCGAGCTGGCCCCAGTTGTTACTGCCAAACACAAAGAGCTTCCCGTTTTCTATGGAAGCATGGAGGACAGGAGTTCAAACCAAGGCAGTGTGTATTTCGTTAACCTTCGTTCAAATAAATCAATTCACGTTGCCAATTCAATTCAAACAACTGTGGTTGTATAACAGTGGGATAACATTAATTAATCGGTGAGGAGTAAAGGAGAGACATTGCACATAAGACCAAAACACAACACAAAACAATCTACAAACACCACGGGTCTAATTCTTAGATATCAATCATATCAATTTAAGATCAAAGATGATGTGGTTAAGCGCCAAGCACACACATCGATCAGAGGTAGTCCATCATTCATAATGAACGTGTCCACGGTGTTGGCCCGTTGGCAGATGACTTGCCGTACCGGTAAGTAACGCCGTGTGCTCGTCGCCGCACGCGATGCTTTGAGGCACGTCGTTTTTCAGCCAGAATTTACTCGGCATGTTGTCGGCGAATTTGCTCTTTCCAAACGTGAAGACTGCCCCCGACTCTGAAGAATAAAACATGCGTTTACCGTCTAGGGGATCAGATGTGATGATGAGTGAAGCATTGCACAACGTGCAGTGTAATTGTAAAAAAGACAACACCGACCGTATGACATCATTTGTACAATTGTATACAAAACTGAATGCGTTTGGCCATGACGTTTTCGAGTTTGGCGGGCACAACTTTCTTTGAATAATGACAGTGTTGAAAAAGGAACTGCAGGATACACAGGCTTTATTTTTTAACTGCATTTCATAATATGGTGGTGAGAATATAGACACACAATATTGAAAAACGGTTTCTGATGACTGTAATGTTTGTCAAATGACATGAGACGTTTGCCGCTACTGGGCAATGGTGCAAGATGCGCGTGCAAAAGGCACCGTTAAGTAATTGATTAACTTTCATCGATTCGAAAACAAATCAAAATCATTGTCATCGTTAAGCTGACGCAATTAATTACCAGGTATCTCGTCCTCTGTTTCCCCGGCCATCTCTTCTGCGTGTAATCGGCTTTGCTGGCTGCTGTCGTCGTGGGCGCGAGTGTTTTGGTTGTCTCCCGCAACCCGGAAGTAAACAAACATTCTCCTTGGCTACGGCGCCTACCACGTGACCAAAACGTGAGCTCCAAGAAGAAACCCAATGAGTACAATGTGCGAATGGAATT
>JACYXH010000113.1:320000-340000 GCA_026745465.1 Lota lota | reverse complement strand
TCCCCCCCATCCCTTAATCCCCCACACCACTGATGGTTGTCATGCCACCCTGGTTTCCAATTGGATCGTTTATTTCACCACTTTGTGAAATGTTTTAGGGAAGCAGTGAGTGAGTGAGGCAGGGACCACATAATAACGTTCTGGAAAACCTCTCTGTCTCACACTCACACACACACACACACACACTCACACTCACACTCACACACTCTCACACACACGCACACACACACACACACTCTCACACACACACACACACACACACTTTTTATGTTGTGCTTTGAGCCACAATGTGGTGGACTCTAACAGTGTGTGTGTGAGTGTGTGTGTGATTCTGTTTCGTTAGTGTGTGTATGACTGTTTACTGTAAAGGTGTGGAATGTCTCAAACCCAGCTTTGTTGACCTTTGTCTCAGTGTGCGTGTGTGCGCGCGCGTGTGTGTGCGTGTGTAACTGATTGACTGCATACATGGTGGTATTTCAAAACCACCTGTGGAATGTTCTAGGTGTGTCTGCCCTTCACACACACACACACACACACACACACACACACACACACACACACACACACACACACACACACACACACACACACAATAGGAAACACTTTAATGTAACTTTGATGGTGTGTGTACATTGAGGGGCTGGTTGCTGTTTCTGTCTAATTCTCCTCTTTTCAAAATAAACAAATGGCAACGAACACACATACAGAAAGACCTAGTATTGTCTCTATCTATAACTATCTATAGATATAGATAGATATAGTTCTACCTATATATAGATATAGATGTAGAGATGGATATCATTTAGCAGTTTCTTTCGGTGTTGTCAATTATAGAAGGTTGCAGAGGTTTAGGTTGGGATTGTAAGCAGCCTACTCATCCTTGTTTTCGCCTTGAGCAGACAGCTTGACCTTCGACCTCGGCGGCGTTGTGATGTTCACTACGCTGATCCCACTCTGAAGTGAAACGGTTGAATTTAAAATGACCACAAACTGATTTTGCACAACTCTGTCTGGGGGGAGATCAAAGTGCAAGGTCTTTCCGTGTATAAAGATATAATAAATCTCTACCTTTGCCTCTCTCCTTTTCTCCCGTCCTATTTTTTCTTCTTCTCCTGAGCGTGGCAAATTCCACCGTGCTTTGACGAGGGAGCTTCCAGCCAAAGTCCGAGCTGAAATAAAAATGTGTCTGGGAAAAAACATCACAGGCATACTGTGTGTGCGTGTATGCGACTGCGTGTATGCGACTGCGTGTGTGTGACTGCATGTGTGTGTGTGTGACTGCGTGTGCGACTGCGTGTGTGTGACTGCGTGTATGCGACTGCATGTGTGTGTGTGTGTGTGTATGCGACTGCGTGTGTGAGACTGCGTGTGTGTGACTGCGTGTATGCGACTGCATGTGCGTGTGTGTGTGTGTGACTGCGTGTATGCGACTGCATGTGCGTGTGTGTGTGTATGCGACTGCATACACACTGCCCCCCCCCCCCTCTTGTCTTTCAACGCCATCCCACCATAAGCAGGTTGTGCGTCAGCGACCAAACCGCCAGGCCCCCCCCCCCCCCGTCAGCAACCCACCCACCACACCACACCCCCACCGTGGAAAGACGCAGCTTTCGTAAGTGACGGGCAACCCCCAAAATGACAAGCCCCCAAAATGCTAAAATTGCCATCAAAGCCCTAAGGTGGTGGGGAGGGGGAAAGGGGGTTTGTTTATTCCGTTTGAAACGGAACACAGCATAGCGTAGCGTAGCTTCTCTCCTTGTTGGTCTCTACTCAAGCTAACTTTCAGCAACCGCTAGCTTTCCCGGCCGCCGCCAACGCTACGCAACCCCGATTTGGGGGTTATTGAGTACCGTAGGGGTCAAAGGGCGATGATACATTGCCCAGGGTCCTAACTGTATACAGTGTAACATAGGTCCTAACCCTAGTGTGTGTGTGTGTGTGTGTGTGTGTGTGTGTGTGTGTGTGTGTGTGTGTGTGTGTGTGTGTGTGTGTGTGTGTGTGTTTGTCTGTTAGGGGTCTTTGTTGATGAATTTTCTTTCCTCAGTTTCCACCTCGGTTTCCCCAGCACCCCCTCCCCCCTCCCCCTCACCACCACGCTCTCCCCCAACACACAAGCAAATACATACACACACACACTCCCCCAACACACAGGCAAATACACACACACACTCGCGCGCTGGCGTCCTTTGGCTACCACACACCCCCCCTCCCCCCATCCAACCCCAGCTCAGGTCAACATTTACACGGGCAGAATTAGCCTGCTCTTCCCACTGAGACACACACACACACACACACACACACACACACACACACACTCTCTCTCTCTCATCTGGACTTTAAATCTGGTTTAGGCTAAAACTGGTCTGTGGAGTTGGGAGAAGAAAAAAAGTGTGTGTGTGTGTGTGTGTGTGTGTGTGTGTGTGTGTGTGTGTGTGTGTGTGTGTGTGTGTGTGTGTGTGTGTGTGTGTGTGTGTGTGTGTGTGTGTGTGTGTGTGTGTGTGTGTGTGTGTGTGTGTGTGTGTGTGTGTGTGTATGTGTGCGGAGCAGAACAGCCCACGAATCCCCGGACAAGAGGAGTGTCCTCATTTCATTGACGCATGTTTATGGTTTAGCGGGCTGTGTGTGTGCTTCTGTCTGTTACCAAAACTGAATCATCTGTGTGTGTGTGTGTGTGTGTGTGCGTGTGTGTCAGAAAAGGCATCATGTTGTTCATCATGTTGTTCCGTCGGTCACAGCGGCGAGACACATTGAGTTGGCGGAGTACAAAATGGCCGACAGCGGTTGAAACTCTCCGCTCTCTCACACCGACGGTTCCTCCAGGCTGTCAGCGCCAGATTAAACTGTCGTCGTCTTAGCCGAACCCCCTCTCTCTCTCTCTCTCTCTCTCTCTCTCTCTCTCTCATCTCTCTTCTCTCTCTCTCTCTCTCTCTCTCTCTCTCTCTCTCTCTCTCTCTCTCTCTCTCTCTCTCTCTCTCTCTCTCTCTTCTCTCTCTCTCTCTCTCTCTCTCTCTCTCTCTTCCCCCCCCCCCCCCCCCGATTTTGATTGTTTGTTAGTTGGTGGTTGTGGTGATGATGGTATTTGGATACTGGTGCAATGAAATAGGATTTACTTATTGGAGGAAGTAAATCGGTCGATAAACTCTGAATTCTCTCTCTCTCTCTCTCTCTCTCTCTCTCTCTCTCTCTTCTCCCCCCCCCCCCCCCCCCCCCCCCCCCCCCCCGTTGTGTGTGCAAATCATTGACAGCCACTCCCTTTACTAAACAGCGAGAAGGAAAGAGCGCGAGCGGGCGAGAGAGAGGATCTTTATCACGCACTCCTGAGGAATTCAGGGTCTGTGTGGTAAGTAGGCAGGGAACACCAGACAACACACCCCGCGGTGGGGTGGGGGGGGGGTGGGGGGGGGGGGGGGGGGTAGTAGCAGCACCACCACCACAAATGGTCCACCGGCCCAATCTGGACTCAGTCTGTCTCGCGCGGCAGGTGAGACGTCTTGTCAAAGCGTCATCACAGTCGCGCTCGCACCGTTTTCTTTATGTGCACGTTTCAACGGCCTTTGTAGCAGCGTCCCACCTGGGCGGCTTCAAGTGGGCTCCTCCACACAGGGACGCAGGGTGCTGGTGTTGCAGCCGGTGTACTGTAAAGCGTTGTGGATAGTGACGCGTGCGTGCGCGTGTGTGTGTGTGTGTGTGTTGACGGCTGGTTTAATCTGTGCACACTGATTGCTCAACGCACAACAGGTGTGCGGCCTCGCCCGGCCCCAGAGCCTGACTCGGGCCAGGTGAGGCTGCTTCGACCAGCCATCAGCCACACACACACACACTCCCCCAGCCTTATTCATACTTACAGTCTGGTGGATTTGACAGTGTATTACAACGTCTGTTGATTTGTACGGATTACGTTGTGTTATGAAGACGTATTTTAGAAGTAGAGTTAAATGGGCAAGTAATCCTCGTCAGAACATATTCAAAAAGAAACTGAATCTAGGTTTTTAAAAGCAAAAAGTAAAGGAACATGAATTGGTTTTTAGGGGTTTTCTTTATCAGCAGCACCAACTGGAGTACAGGTGGTGGCTCCGTACTGGCACAGCTCAGCGAGGAGCTGTGGTCTCTCCAAGACGTTCTGCTCCTTCTTCTTCTCCTTCTTCATCTTCTTCTTCTCCTTCTTCGTCTTCTTTTCTTTGCCTTCGTCTCCTCCTCCTCCTTCTTCTTCGCCTTCGTCTCCTTCTTCTTCTCCTCCTTCTTCGCCTTCGTCTCCTTCTTCTTCTTCGCCTTCGTCTTCTCCTCCTCCTCCTCCTCCGTCTCCTTCTCCTCCTCCTTCTTCTTCGCCTTCGTCTCCTCCTCCTTCTTCATCTCCTTTTCCTTCTTCTTCGCCTTCTCCTCCTCCTCCTCCTTCTTCTTCTTCGCCTTCGTCTCCTCCTCCTCCTCCTCCTCCTCCTCCTCCTCCTCCTTCTTCTTCTTTGCCTTCGTCTCCTCCTCCTCCTCCTCGCCTTCGTCTTCTTCTTCTGTGGTTTTGGTTTGGGGGCCAGCTGTGAAGGCACACGATCTGAGGGCCCGGGCCGTTGCACTGGTTTGTGCCGCGCGTATGAAATACTTTTGGGCTGAACACATTTCGCAGCTTGTTACGTAATCCTTAAGGGGTACATTACATCCCATGGCCTTTACCTAGTTATAGATGGATATTTTGTGTGTGTGAGTGTTTACACGTGTGAGTGTGTGTGTGTGTGTGTGTGTCTCTCTGTCTGTGTGTAAGTGAGTGTGTGTGTGTGTCTCTGTATGTGTGTGTGTAAACGTGTGTGTGTGTTTTCTTTGTGCAGCAGGGATAGTGTGGAAGTTAGTATAGTTAGGGTGTTGGACTCTCAGCCTGGGTGTACTGGTTTCAATCACCCATTTCCAGTAAGATGCCCCCCCACCCCCACCCCACCCACCTGCTCCTTAATGACCGTATCTAAGTTCGCGGCCCGTTGATTTGGAAATTGCTGAGTTGCAACTTTGCACCGTTTCAAAGGCGCTTGTTATGATGGACTCCAGTCCCAGGAAGTGAACTCGGTCACGTGACCAGTGTCGACGTGAGTCTGATCCGCAGCGCAGATCTCTCGCCATGACGACCAACGATACACGGCGATACACGGCAGCACGCCACACGGCACGACCGCCGTGCGAGGAAAAGCGTCTCAGCCAGAACGACGCTGGGGTTTCGAAAGGGACGTTGTTCCTGCACTCGTGTGACTCGCCCTGAGATGTGTGTTGTAACAGCGGTGGCGTCCGTGACGACAGTCACCGAGTTCAGCTCGGCGAGCTCCGGTGTCTATAGATAGACGTGGGCAAGGAGGGGGCACGCGCAGTGTCACCACCAGGAGAAGCTGTGCTGTGGGCAGGGCAGGGCTGTAATTGAGCCCCAGGATCTTCAAGGCCTCGGTAATCATTCTCATCTTTATTTCTCCTAATAACCGGGCCCCCCCCCCCCCCCCCCCCCCCCCTCGAAAACGGGCCCCGCGGATTTCAGGGCACGGCCCGCGCAACAGAAAATAGAAGAAGAAGAAGAGGGGAGACGAAGGCGAGAGGAAGGGCTGCATAGATGTTCTCTCCGCTCGCTGCTTTCATCCTGTCGTCCCTCGCGCCATCCGTTCCGCTCCGCTCGCTGCACAGAGTTTCCACAGGGTTGTCCCCAGCGCCCATCCCTGTAATTACAACTTACTTGGCCCCGGCTGCTCCTCCTCCACCACCACCCCCACCACCACCCCCCACCCCCACCCCCACCACCACCCCCCACCCCCCCAGGGCTCTCTGGCTGGACTGAGACGGGGCCGTTTGACTCGGCCCTGGCGAGTGGCGAGTGCGATTTGTGTGTTTTTCGTTTTCAAAAGCAACGTCAAGACGCCGAGGAGAGGCGACGGCATCCGCGGTTACATGTTAAACACGTGCCGGGTTAAACTACAGCGGGGGGGGGGGGGGGGGGGGGGGGGGGGGGGGGGGAAGCGTCCCTTCGCCGTGGCAACGGGAATGCGGCGGAGGCCATTTTTTAAGTGTTTTAAGCGTTTTGACTATTTGACTTCATTCATGGTGTCACCGGTTCATGACGTCACTTCCTCTGAAGTATGACGTCCAAAAACGCCATCCTGTACCATGAAGCATCATCCCAATGGCACAGTGCCCCCCCCCCCCCCCCCCCCTCTGAGCGCAAGGCTCAAGACGGCCGTCATAGGATATATGTACGTAACGTCTCCCCTGTTTTGTCCTTGGGTTTCAAAGCAACACTAGTGAATGCAAGGTGCATGCCCCGCTATATGGCGGGGGCCCTCTGAACGTTGGGTAACGCCACCCGTCACCGTCAAAGTAAAGGTGCCTTTAATAAACTTTGAGTCGAGGCCGATCGTTTACCGCCTGGCGTGCAGTAAGGGGACCCAGGCGGCCGGGAGGTGAGGCCACTGAGCGACGCCTCGCCAGTGATTCATTTGCGTTTCAGTGATTCGTCGTTGTGGTTTTTCTGTGTGGTCTGCGATTCGCCACCGGGGTCCGTCCAAAGGGACTGTGTGTCCGCCATCACAGCCGCGCAGAATCGATGAAGAACCGATGGACTTGCGATTGCCTGCGTCACTGTGTTTGGATGACGTTTCAGACCTTTTGAGCGTTACAGTTTTGGATGAATATTACTAGGATCAGTCATATGAAACGTAGCAGGATAGCAAACGTTTTTTAATGTATGCTGTGATGGATGATATATTTAGGGCTGGGTTTGAGAGCAACGACCTCAGACGATTTAATATTTTTAAGGAAGCTGTATGCTAAAACTAGAGACAATTGTGTCTGTCTGACTGTCTGTCTGTCTGTCTGTCTGTCTGTCTGTCTGTCTGTTTGTGTGTGTGTCTCTGTGGTGTGTGTGTGTGTGTGTGTGTGTGTCTGTCTCTGTGGTGTCTGTGTGTCTGTCTGTTTGTTTGTGTGTATGTATGTGTCTGTGTCTCTGTGGTGTGTGTGTGTCTCTGTCTGTTTGTGTGTGTGTCTCTGTGTCTGTCTGTCTCTGGTGCGTGTGTGTCTCTCTGTCTGTCTCTCTGGGGGGTGTGTGTGTGTGCGTGGGCGTGGTGTGTATAATAGTCACACTTAGTGGCGTGTGTGTTTGCTTTGTGATTCCTTGCATGTGTTTTTCCTAGCGTTGTACTTTGCCCCCTATAAACCATACCCCCCCCCCCCCCCCACACACCCCTGAGAAGTGATCTCATAACAGCAAATTACTATTTCCCAGAATGCAATTCAGCTTCTTCCTGCCCTCTTCCTTGGTAAAGATTGTGAAGAGTGCTGTATTCTGTCCCAGCACTTTGTACCGAATCTTATCTCATTTCACAGCAAAGGCCCCGTTGTAAATATGAATCATGAGTCATTGTGTCGATGGCAGGTGAAGTAAGGGTGCCATGGGTTTCATCCCGGCCCCCTCTGTAACCCCCAAAACATCCGTTGTCCCCCCACCCACACACGCTCGCATTCAATGACCACAACAACAGCGCATGTGAAAAGCACGTTGTTGTTGTTGTTGTTGTTGTTGTTGTTGTTGTTTACTGGCTAATATTAGGGGGAACATCGACATAAACACGCCCCCCCCCCCCCCCCCCCTTGCCTTCCTGAGCAGTGGTTTCACACACACACACACACACGCATACACACGCACACACGCACGCGGTAGGGCTCACGGTATTGGAGGGAATGGGTGGGGGGGGGGGGGGGGGGGGGGCGGTCGTTTTGGGGAGGGTGGGCGGTACTCCCAAAGTGAAACCCCTCCTTCCTGCCTCCTCCACCCCCCCCCCCCCCCCCCTTTGCTTCAGTGATTGGGTGGGGGTTGGGGTGGGAGTGTGCGGGGGACTTTGGCCAGCCAGGGAGTCATGACAACGGGAGGAAGGTGTGAGGAGCTGCGTTGTTAGCGGAGCGTGCGTGCGGGTCACGAGCCAAGATGTTCGTCACTTTGCGTTTTTCATTTCCTCATTCCACCGGCCACCTTTGTCCCCGTGTCACGTGACCTGCAGTCACATGACTGCAGGTCATGTGACCGCAGATTGCTGCCGCTCAGCTCTGGTCCCCTCTTCCGGGGTTTGTACCCTAGATCGGTGGTTCCCAAAACTTGTAGCGGTCATGCACCCCCGGGACAGTCGACATCCCACAGAGTAAAGGCCAGCGTCACCAAAGTGTCTTTGTTCTTCATTGTGCTGCGAGAACAAGAAGGTGAACACAGCGTGTGTTCACAACGTACGCTTTCAACACCACCGAGCAAATGTCCACTGAGCTAACGCTACGAGACCGAGGGGATGAACGCACACGGCGAAACGTCTCTGTTGTCACGGCAACGCTCGTCAACGAGCGTCATGGATACGAGGAAGGGGGGAGTGTTTGGTACGCCGGTGCTGCATGCGTTTACTTTCGGTGCCGAGACTTCAGTCGGCCACAGGACTGTTTGGGGGGGGGGGGTAAATCACAAGATTCACTCCGAGGACCCCCTAGATCAATCCACGTACCCCACTTTGACCACCGCTGCTATGGATGTTACCGCCCGGCAGAGATGATCCTCAGAGAGGATTGTTCACGGAAAATCAAGCAAATTATTTTTTTTTCGGTTAAGTCAAGGTACGTTCAGTACCCCAACAAAAGTGGAGCCCTCTGTTTCATAAGTTAAGGGGTGCGGGGTGAGGGAGGGAGGGAGGGAGGGAGGGTTTTGTGGAGCACATAGGTTTCTCTGTCTCCAAAAGGAGAACTAAGGCTCGGCCGAACGCGTACATTTATTTTTACGATATTTAAACAAACAAATCACGAAAATAAATCAATGTGAGAAACCTCTAAAACCTGACCAGAGTGTGTTCAGGAGTCTCTCTCCCTCTCTCCCTCTCTCCCTCTGGAGAGCGACCACCGATTCCTCCTGGTCAATATTTGAGAAGCTAATTTGGAGAGTTTGTCTTCTTCATATTGGGCAAAGGAGGGGGGGGAAGCAATGCTTTAGTGTGTGTGTGTGTGTGTGTGTGTGTGTGTGTGTGTGTGTGTGTGTGTGTGTGTGTGTGTGTGTGTGTGTGTGTGTGTGTGTGTGTGTGTGTGTGTGTGTGTGTGTGTGTGTGTGTGTGTTTTTCTGTGCGTCGTCCGTGCGCTAGCATAATGTAGCTCACCGTGCATGCCCTTATCTGTCTGCAGCCTCCATGGATAAAGGGAGCATTATGGGCGTGCACGAGTGCACGTGAGTGCACGAGTGCACGTGACGGAGTGTGTGTTGCGCCTCCACCTTTTGTAGTCTATAGTTTGCGGCAGCTGAGACAATAATGCCGCTTTGATTAGGGCCTTATCACAACTCCGGTCCATGTGACACACACATACACACACACACACACAGACACAGACAGACACACCAACGCTATCACAGACAGACACACACAGACAGACACACAGACAGACACACACACACATACACATACACACACACACACACACACACACACACACACACACACACACACACACACACACACACACACACACACACACACACCAACTCTACAAAACCCTACACGTTGATATGTTTACCTGGGTGCGCCTGGTAGATTGTAAAGCTTCAATGTCGTTTGCCTCGCTCGCCTTGCCTGACAAAAGTCACGTGGCTGCCTGGTAGATTGAGGTTAGTTCAGCATGCATCTGGGAACCAATTCAACTTTTCCAAGACCGCATTCCGGAGACCTTTGAAACCTTTCCGTGGAGAAATTAAATTCAGAGAAGATTGGTTGTGACGAAAACGTTAGTCTAGGGCTATATGGCCAAAAGTGATATCAAGATGTTTTTTCATATTGATCGATAATTATCACGATATATATTTAATAATAATAATGCTCAATTTACAGTTTTAAGAGTATTCTCCTTATGACAGAACCCTAAAGAAACCAGAAGGTTAATTATGGTTTATAATATACAATATAATATACATATTCATGATCAGAACGAATAGAGGATAAACATTCAACAGAACCAACATGGCTTTACACTAAACACTGAATAAATAAAATAATAATGCAAGCAACTGCCTTGTTTCAATCGTCTCTCAAGGTGGTATTCTGAACATTGATTAAATGAAATAAAATAATATAACAACTGCTCTGATTCCCGTCACATCCAATTCCCATCACAGATTTCCAGATTTTCCCATCCCGTTTCCATTTCCATGGGATTTCCCTCTGTGTGGCACGTCATCGCACACTGATGGAGCCTCGTGTTTTCTGCTTCAACGCATCGATCACTGACTCAGGGTCAGTGATCGATGCTGTTAAAGCTTTTTATTGAATGTATCGGAAATGTCTCTAAAAGATTATCACCGTTATCGCGACAGATTTTATCGCGATAGATATTCATATTGAATTATCGTCCAGCCCTACGTTTCTTTAATCATCTGTCTCTGTCTCTCTCTCTCTGTCTCTGTCTCCCTGTCTCTCTGTCTGTCTCTGTCTTTCTCTCTGTCTGTCTGTCTCTCTCTCTTTGTCTCTCTCTCTCTCTGTCTCTCTGTGTATCTGTCTCTCTTTCTGTTTATCTGTCTCTCTGTCTGTCACTGTCTCTCTCTCTGTCTCTTTGTCTCTCTCTCTCTCTCTCTCTCTCTCTCTCTCTCTCTCTCTCTCTCTCTCTCTCTCTCTCTCTCTCTCTCTCTCTCTCTCTCTCTCTCTCTCTGTGTGTCTCTCTCTCTCTGTCTCTCTGTCTCTCTCTCTCTCTCTCTCTGTCTCTCTCTCTCTCTCTCTGTGTCTCTCTCTCTCTCTCTCTCTCTCTCTCTCTCTGTCTGTCTCTCTGTCTCTCGATCAGGTTCTCCCCCAGGTGATCTCAGAGCAGAGGGAGGGCTTGGGGTTCAGGGCTGACCTCAGAGAGCTGTACTCGATCGCCGTCACCCACGGCAACCCTGGCAAGCGCAAGCGCGTGCTGTCCGAGGACCACAACGACGACTCCCCATTGGCTGCAGAAGGACAGGAGGCGGAACATGCAGCAAGCCACGCCCCGACTCCAGGTTCGGCCGCCGCGATTGGTCACATCCATTGAGTTTTAAAATGTCTGAATTCATTGAGCGAGCAGACAGACTGAGAGCTAAGAGCTAATGTCTACGGGCAACTTATTGACAAACCATTCATCGAATTATCATGCAGAGCATGCAGTGTTGCCTTGCTCATGGACACATGGACAAGAATTCACTTGTGTCCTTCTCTGTAAGCAACCGTGTCGCCATTTTGTTTAAAACACTAGTTAGTTTGTTTGTTTAGGGCGCACGCTCGCATGCGCCCTAAACAAATGCAAGCGCGTGACCACTTCCTGTTGCACGGCGTCCGAACACACGCACGCTCTCACCGTTTCAAGGTGACGGCGCCGCCAGAGGGGAACCACAAGGAACCAATCAGGAGTCGGCGGCGGGCAAGGGGGAGGAGCAACAGGTAAAACAAACACTGCTATTCAAAGCCGAAGACTCTCCTGTTTGCCATAAAAAGGCTGAGTTTGCACAAATGATTGCGCTAAGCACTTTGAAGACTGTGCCATTTGTTTGTCTTTTGTCTGAGCATGAGGTGATCTTGCATCATTGTGCTGTGCTGTGTGCTGTGTTGTGTTGTTTTTGTGTTGTGTTGTATCCGAGTCCTGTCGGGTATGTTGTCTTTCATGTTGTACTTATGAGGGATTGAATGTGTTTTTACCATGGACGCTGCAGAATTTCCTCCTAGTGGGATATTCAATTGGGCGTGGCCGGATAGCTTCTGTGAATTGCACCAGATTATATGTGGGTGATATAGTTTAAAACCAGCACAGGTGTGATGGTTTATATTACAGTATGTATCACTTATTAGGATTGACACTTTTAGCCTTGGTCGTTGCTATAAATCATTAGCATAACACTTTGCTCGATTAATAATTTGTCAAAAGAATGTCCCGTCACGATAAAATTGGCAAAATGGTTAACTTATTTTAAATATAGCAATGGGGGACAGCTAGGTATGGGGATTGACTATATACTGAAATGTATCGATCGTACGTATGACTTTTGCTAGCTACAACATCAATGACGCTACACTTTAGCATACACGGCTGTAGCAATGTCCAATACTACACGCCACCTAGGTGGCTTCCACTCCACCTAGGTGACTTTCCTCGGGCTCCTCCAGACCAATGGACACAGGGTGGTGATGTTGAACCGGTTTATTGTAAAGGTTGCATGGAATGAGGCATGCAGCTGGTGCTCCATGCCGGAGAGCTCTCCCTGAGTGTGTGTGGTGATGGCTGGTTTAACCTGTGCACACTGATTGCTCAATGTGCAACAGGTGTGCAGCCCCACCCAGCTCCAGAGTCCAATCAGTCTGACTCGGGCCAGGTGAGGCTGCTTAAACCAGCCACCATCCACACACACTCCCACAACGGCATAGCATATAACCCTAACCCTATACCCATCACCTGGGTCTCGTCTCCTAGCCGCCCGCGGTCAGGACGCAGACTGCACAGCCGCCCGCGGCCAGACCAAAGAAGAAGAAGATGGCCGTGGGTCTGTTCAGATGAGGGATCGAACGGGGATCCAGAGATCCAGAGAAGTCTCTGGGATCCAGAGACGGATGCTCTGCCACTGTTTTAATTGTTTGTTTTTAACCTGTTCTATGATCTTCCGAGGTGAAGGATTGCGAGGAAACCTTTAAGGGGGGTTTGGGTTTTGGGGGGATTTTGAGATGACTTTATTTTTGTGTTGCTTTTGACTGACCGAAATTTTACAAGATTTCGGTTTTGTAAAATACTTTTTAGATTAAAAGCTTTTTTTTCAGTTTTCAAAACATTTCAAACCCCTTTCCAATAAATGATCTCTTAATTATCTGAGAAAATAAAGGTGTACTCTTGTCTGTTTCAAATAAAATGTAAAGGAATAAACGGTTAAAATATGCATTAAACTGAATTGGTGGTGACATTGTCATTTTTTATAGATCACCTGTAAAATAAAAACGACACATCCAGTTTTATAAAACGAAAACGTTTTTTCTTTTATTATTTGTAATTATACGTGAATACATTTTCCTAACTGTCCTGGACGTTTTTCCTCGTGCTCATCAACATCCCGTCTTATAAGCATGGAGTTAGTGAACGGTTTGTTTGGATCTAGGCCTTTCTCCCCACGCATGTTGAGTGTATCGATCGGCCTCCTCGACGTTTGGCCAGACCCCGTCCTCGATTTGCCAGACGGACGCCTTTCTTCGGACTGCCGTGTGATGTTGACTCAACGTGTTGCAGCATCCACGGAATGCTATTGAAGTCTTAGTGGGACGAGTTTGCTGTTTGCCTCCATGGATACGGTGTGTGTGTGTGTGTGTGTGTGTGTGTGTGTTGGTGTAAAGAGATTAAGACACAGCCCGAAATGGCTCTTTTGCTTCGATCATAATATGAGAGGATATGAACGAGGAAATTTGTTAGTCTTTAATTGTTTGAGGAGATTGAACGTTTGCGTAACGGTTTGTGACCAAGACGTCCCCAGTGGCGTGAGTTTTACCCCGATCTACTACACATCCCTCTTAAACACTGAAATCCACGAACCCACTTCACCGTTGTTGCAAATCTCGTCCGGTCTGTCACAACAACGTGCGCGTTTCGGATCGCTCCTGAAACGAAAAGACGCGCACTTTGTTACGCGCGCACCTGCACTGAGAGCAAGACAACCACAGCGCGGGTTCAAAGGGCCTGTTATCCGTATCGCGGTCCCTGTTGGTCCCGGTCTAGACGCGAGTATGACCCGTTGTTTGACCAGTGCCTTTCCTGGCGAGGCTGCACTAGCGTCGGCAGTAAAGAGATGAAGACAGAGACGCGCAGTGCCACCGCGATGGGAGGGGAGCGACTGGTGGAGGTGGTGGTGGTGGTGGTGGTGGTGGTGGTGGTGGTGACGGGGAGGGCAGGAGGACTCGCAGGGCGCGGTCTTCGACTCCGCGGCATTTGTAGTACGATTCTTCTGATTTCCATTTCTGCCAACAGCCCTTGCGCCACAGGGACGCCTCGAGCACGAGCCCCAGTGGCAGGAATAAAACCGCGTGCGGACACCCCCCTCTGACCGCGCCGCGTACCCGAAAGGCGCTGCCTGCCTACGCACTGTGTAGGGGCTATCTGTGCGTCCCTCTGAGGGGCCGTTTCTCACAGTCCGTCCGACACGGGGGAGCCCGCTTTGAACGCGCCTGCCAAAATAAACGGACATTAGCTATTTATGCCCCCGTCCCTCCACGTGGACCGCGGAGTGGAGAGCGTTCGCGGCCAGAGAGGAGCGCAGCCCACGGGAGACGAACGCCCGTAGGCTCCAAACACGTCTCCAACGCAGCGAGTGGCACTTTTACGCGTGAGGAATGGCGAATTTTGGGGACTCGTTGGTGGATCCGGTTCACTTGATCCCACGGTAGAGTTCCGAGCGGCACACCACCACCAACAACAACAACAACATCAGAGAGATTCCGGGAAAACGGAAGCATAAGTTAAAGAACGGTTTGGTTGCATTTTTGCCACTCCGCGCCGGCTACCGGGTTTGGAATGCTGCTCGCGACGCTGGTGACGTATCTAGCCGGGTGCGTCTTTCTCTGTTCCCCGGCGGCCGAGGGCTGCGGCCCGGGACGGGGCTATGGCCAGAGGCGTCCGCCTCGGAAGCTCGTGCCGCTGGCCTACAAACAGTTCAGCCCCAAGGTTGCCGAGAAGACGTTGGGCGCGAGCGGGAGATACGAGGGGAAAATTACGCGGAACTCGGAGCGCTTCAAGGAACTCACGCCGAACTATAACCCCGACATCATCTTCAAGGATGAGGAAAACACAGGTGCAGACCGCATGATGACGCAGGTAATACGAATAAGAATAATCACGGTGTTGTGATGGAAACAGTCTCCCCCAAAAAAAGGTTTTGGGGGAACCCTTTTCCCTCTTGGCTGCGTCAGAAAACGCATTAATCGCTTGGAGAAATTGTCTATTTATTACGCGGAGGTTATGTGGCGTCGGCGGTGTGAGAAAGAAAGTGCACCGTGCACTTTGGCCGGCGCGTAAACGCGTGGGCACAGTATCGATTCTGCCATTAACTACTGAAGTGACTGATGCATTTGCGCCACTTTTCCTCAAGTTTCACATTCGACACAATGTCAATGATCAATGTCTGATTTCCCCCCCCCCCCTAACTACTAACTGATTAATAGCCTGTCAGCGTTTTGGGGGGAATCAGCGCCGTTAATCCTGCGAGATCCAGACTAGCCCACTTGTTTCCTGTGGGTTTATGCGTTTTCATGCTGGACTTAAAACGCATTGAATCCCGAATTGTGTAGTTCACTGTTGGCATGCACATGCGCACAAGAGGGCCACCGCGTTTTAAACATATGGGCCGACCACTGCTCTTAATTAAAACACTACGTCTCCTGTTTCACATCATCTCGGGAGAAAAAAAAAAGTATTTAGTCCTGTTTGGTTGGAGCCCTGAGTCATGGCGTGTAGGGATGTTTACCGTGTCGTTTTTAACCCGAGTTAACGGCCGCCTTTTGGACTGTCAGACCTTTTTAAGACACCGTCACTGATGTGGCCCGCAGTGGAATTTATTGGACTCCCCATTCCCCAGGAATAACGTATTTATATCTGCCTCATGGTGACCACGGCCTTCCTCCCGAAAGCAATGGCGTTTATGTCCGTCGACCAACGTGGGAATCAAAGGGCCGCGGTCCCGCCTCTAGCTGTCACCTCGCGGCGCGCCCGCGGCGCTGCGCGTCAGCCTGACCTGAGCAACAATTTATGAGCTCGGAGCGGCGAACGCGTCGCCGCCGGCCGCAGGAGCCAGCCTGCCGTTTGTAGTTTTATTTCATTTATTTACTCTTACTTCTCTGTTTGTTTTCGCAGCGCATGTGTGCTAAAAAAATAGTGTACTTAACCGGTGTGGAAGCCTTAATTCTACAAACGTTTTTTTTTTTTTCGCCTGCGAGCGACACCGCGCCTGCTCATACAGACGCGCCTGTTCAGGGGCCCCATGGGGCCACAAAGGTGTGCATAGGCGCATTTTGTCAACCCGCCGCCGCGTCAAATGTTTGTGCAGTCCGCGGTTTGGTGCTAAAAACCGCTCCTAGAGACCCCCCCCCCCCCCCTCCACCCCCACCCCGTCGATCTGTACCTTGAAAGGCAAACCAACAAAAATGCATCGCCTGATTTATGAAGTCCAGCGCGCTGCGCGCTCCTGACCAGCAGGAGGGAAGAAAAAAAAATAGACGTTCAAATCCACGCGGCGATGTGAAAAGGCATCTATGGCAACTCTGAGCTATTCTCATCACTGACCGGAGGAGCAACATGGGGGGGGGGGGGGGGGGGGGGGGGGGGGGGGGGGGGGGGGGGGGGGGGGGGGGGGGGGGGGGGGGGGGGGGGGGGGGGGGGGGGGGGGGGGTAAAGAGGAACTTTTAATAATTTTTTAATTGAGCAGTTTTCCTCTGGGCGAAAGGCCCAACAGCGATGATCTGTTGAATGACCCCGATGAAGGCGTGACAGCGAGTGGTAAGGCGAGGAGGACACTATCCTAACGTGTTCGCCTCATCTTTTGGCCTCGTACCATCTTTTCAAATCACCTCCGCTTCATCGCTCGCAATGTGATCACAAATTGACGTGTGCTCCACACATGACAACACACACTATCAAATGCTATTCCATGTTATAAGTTATTAGATTTCACTCCGCTTTCATTTCTTATGACGATTACCTTATCTTCACGGTTCAGATCATAATGGGTGCAGGCTATAAACGACTTTTATTGATTTATTTTTAATCGTAAATAACGTTGTGATATGGTTGTTAACCAGCCTCACACAAAAAGTGACGCGCATCATGACACATAGAAGTAGTCCTGACAGCCTCTAATGAATCCATCTTAATTGGACAGAGACAGGGAAGGGAGGGAGGCTCCTTTCTGGTCCTCAATGGAGCCTCGGAAATTTTGTTTGCTCGCCTTTGACTTTTAAGAGTGTCGTTTGTACCATCCAACCAAGATATGCATGCACGCACACACACTCTCTCTCTCTCTCTCTCTGTCTCTCTCTCTCTCTGTCTCTCTCTCTCTCTCTCTCTCTCTGTCTCTCTCTGTCTCTCTCTCTCTGTGTCTCTCTCTCTCTCTCTCTCTCTCTCTCTCTCTGTCTCTCTCACACACACCAGACCTCTTCATCCCTTCCTCATTCTACAAGCCCCCCAACATCCTCTACATAGCCCCCCGCCCCCCCCCCCCCCCCCCACCCCCCACCACCACCACCACCACCACCACAGGAAGGCAAACAAGCTAGAGAGAGCAGGGGTGTATTGTGGGGGAGGGGGGGGGGGAGTTGGTTACCTGGGGGATGGGGGGGTTGAGGTTGTAGTGTGAGTTTGGACAGGGGTCGTGGTGGGGAAGGGGGGCAATGGGTTTTGGGGGTGGGGTGGGGGGGCCCGGTGGGTTGTTGGACACTGGATAAACCTATGGCGGGGGGGGGGGGGTTTTTTTTTATTAGTTCAAATTGGGCCCCCCCCCCCAATAGATATAGAGATATAGAGGGCCGGTGGGGGCCCCCCCCCCCCCCCCCCCCCCCCCCCACCCCCCCCCCCCCCCCCCCCCCCCCCCCCCCCCCCGGGGGATAAACCTATGGGCGGGCGGGGGGGGGGGGGGTGGATCTGGGGTCTTGTGTGAGTTATAACCGGCTAAGGTTCAATAGCACAGCACAGAGTACAAAAGGTGCCCTTTGTTTAAAGACCCCCCCCCCCCCCCCCCCCCCAATATTTTATCAACCCCTACCCCCACATTAACTTATATATCGGAGTATGCTAGGCTAAGAGCTAAGCTAAGAAACGTAAGCCCATCTTAATTCTTCATTCTTGCTCTTCTGACATGACGCGTTTCCAAGTAAAACTGATAAATGGGGATTGGGGGGGGGGGGGGGGGGGGGGGGGGGGGTGGAGTCTAAACGTACGAGGGATCGGGCGTGTGATGATGGAGATGATTGATCGCAGTAAGTGTTGAAGATGGCACAGAGCAGTGTTTTGGTTTTTCAACATCATCCATGCGCACGCTTGAAGCGTGTTGATGATTTCACCAATTAAAACAAGGCCAAGGTTTCGATCACGGTGGATCTCTGTAAGAGAGCGAGGAGGAGAGAGACGTGCGGCTACGTGGATGTGATGTCATATCTCCTTCTACAATACCATCCCATCCCCGTACTTGCCCAACCTAAACTACCGTTCCAAGTTGCCGAACACTTTTTCATTCATACTTTTGGCGAGACTGCGAGGCTATAAATAGAAGCGTGCTTTATATAGAGCGGTGGATATGCACTGGGCCCGCGGGATGGGTTTTTCTCGATGAATTGGTTCCGAGAGCTTTCAACAGGATGTGTGACAGGCAGCCTTGGAATCTGACAACGGGCTGTTTGTTAAAAAAAAAAAAAAAAAAAAAAAAAAAAAAAAAAAATCAAAAACAAGCAAGCAACGAAATAAGAAAAAAAAAAACAAAAAAAAAAAACACAAATAAAAAAAAAAAAAAAAATAAAAAAAAAAAAAATAAAATCATTCGTGTCGTGTTTGTGAGTGTGTGTGTGTGTACTAACTATAGAGTAGTGTAGTGTGTTGTATAGTGTGTATATTGAAGTGTAGAGAAGTGTGTGTCTACTCTACACATAGTATAGAGTAGTGACGCGAGTCTGTAAAGCGTGTTGTGTAGTGTAGTGTGGTTGTGTGTATACTGTTGTGTAGTGTTAAAAACGGTGTGTATGTGCGTACTAGTGTATCTTGTAATGTTTTGTGTGTGTGTCTAATGTAATGTGTGTATCTTTGATGCTCATCTATCCCCCCCCCCCCCCCCCCCCCCCCCCCACCCCCCCCCCCCTCACCCCCACCCCCCCCCCCCCCCCCCCACCCCCCCCCCCCCCCCCCTCCCCCCCCCCCCCCCCCCCCCCCCCCCCCCCCCCCACCCCCACCTCCCCTCCCCCACCCACCCCCCCCCCCCCCCTCCCCCCCCCCCCCCCCCCCCCCCCCCCCACCCCCTCCCCCCCCCCCCTCCCCCCCCACCCCCCCCCCCCCCCCCCCCCACCCCCACCTTCACCTCACCCCCACCCCTCACCCCCACCCCTCACCCCCACCCCTCACCTCCACCTCTCCCCCCCCCCCCCCCCCCCTCCCCCCCCCACCCCCCCCACCACCTCCCCTCCCCCCTCCCCCCCCCCCCCCCCCCCCCCCCACCACCTCCCCCCTCCCACTCCCCCCCCACCCCTCACCCCACCCCCCACCCCCACCCCCTCCCCACCCCTCACCTCCACTCCCTCACGGCCCTCCCCAGCGCTGCAAGGACAAGCTCAACTCGTTGGCCATCTCCGTGATGAACCTGTGGCAGGGCGTGCGTCTCCGGGTGACGGAGGGCTGGGACGAGGACGGCCACCACCTGGAGGAGTCACTGCACTACGAGGGCCGCGCCGTGGACATCACCACGTCCGACCGCGACCGCCACAAGTACGCCATGCTGGCGCGCCTGGCCGTGGAGGCGGGCTTCGACTGGGTGTACTACGAGTCCAAGGCCCACGTCCACTGCAGCGTCAAGTCAGGTGATCAGTCGTCCTTCCCGGCTGTGGGCGTGAGCGCGTTGCCCGGGAAACCGACCGCTTTGAACGGGCGCGTTTGTCTTTTTTCAAACGGGAAACGTGACGCCGACTGTTCTCGAACGGTAAACGGTCGAAACCGTTTCCGCGGCAAACGTGGCGTCTACGGTTTTGAACGGTAAACGGTTTCAGCCGTTTTGGGCGGGAAGAGGCGAATCGACTGTTTTCAACTGTAGTTGTTTCAACCGTTTAAGCAGGAAAAGTCGAGTCTACGGTTTTGAACTGTACAGCCGATGACACGTCATGATGACCCTAGCTTGGGAAATATAGCCAGCTAACAGGCAGCTGATTCCACCTGTATTTAGGTTAAGAAAGCCCTCGCCGCTTTGATCTGTAATCTGATTGGACGCGCCCCGAGACGTCGGCCACAAAGGGAGTCTAGGTTGAAATGAG
>JACYXH010000113.1:295000-315000 GCA_026745465.1 Lota lota | reverse complement strand
TTTGGCGTCAGGCCAAAAGAGAACACCTTTGTGTCGACTCCACCGCAAACACGATTTGCACTCACGATTTCCCAAACTGGGGTGCTCCGTCTCTGAACGATGACGTCACCGCGACCGCAGCGGCGTCTTTTTGGCGTCCTACATGACGAACGGAGCAAGGCGCTTGAGGGCATTTTGCGGGCTTTGCTGTCCTGTCCAGAAAGCGGCGACAGTCGCCAAAAACGGAAAGAGGAAGCACTTGCTCACAGTAAAAGTGAATCAAAAGGGTTTTTGTGTTTTTGTTGGCGCATTGTGGTACTCAACTAAATTAGTTGAGAGGGGGTTCATAAAAACACCACCCTCGGAAGTAGGGTGGTGTTTGATGAAGAATGAGGACGTTTACTTTGACCTGATTAATTGCCATCTATACTAGTGTATTACTCCTCAGTTGAACATAAAGATATATGACCAATGATCATGTTTATTTAAGTATTCTAATATAATATATTGTTTTTATAGCAATCTGAAAGAAATATGAGGTTATTTTGGGTGATGAGATATTTAAAGATTTATTTTTTAAATTAAATTGTATGGAAACGGAGGCTTGTTGTTGCTTTCTTGTGTGTGATATTCTGTCTCGTTTTGTTCTCTGTTATTAACTCATTGAAGACATTTTCGCGTAGGCCTACGGATTCATCTGGAAAAAGAGGAAATCGGACTTATAAATAAGCATCCTCTTTTTCTAAGTTTCACATCCATGAAAACCAGCAGAGACAAACAGAGACACGCAGCCCTAGCGTTTGCGCCGACCCCCCTCTGTGCGTAATAAGGGACCACTAGATGACACGCATGCTGAATGTATTCAACAGTTGTCGTCTAATAATATCCGTTCTATAACTGTGGCTTTAAGAGGGTGACCCAGAGACCGAGCGAAGAGGAAACCCAATCGCCCCTGCTCGGACTTGATTCTCCATCAGTTAACAGAAGGAGCAAGAACTAGAAAAATATCGCACTCTTATTTTTGTTGACGTTGTTGGTTTGATCGTTACTTTGGTTTACGCGCTCGCACACTGGTCGTTTCGCTTCCCCGAGAACCGCGCGCGCACTGCCGTACGTATTATTCCTTTAAGAAGCTGTCATCGGGATTAGAGTGAGTGGGGGGGTTACGCGTTGCTGTCCGGGGGGAGGATCACCCACACCACCCTGCTGTCAGGCGAAAGGTCTCCCTCTCTCTCGCGCCCGAGTTTTCCGGGGGTCGACACAGAGTATTTGGGGTCCCACCAGCACGGTGAAAAATGGCTGAGATTGGGAAAGGGGTCACCGCCGGGAAACTGGCCATTAATGTCCAGAAAAAGTTCACAAGGGCGCAGGAAAAGGTAAGGTTGCACCACCTCCACTGCACACTATTTTGGATAGAGATAACTTGTGCGTAAAATGAGTAGTGCGCGCGCGCTGGCTCTACTCTTTCAAAACCATTCGGCCACTTCCTCTGCGCGTGAATGTCAAACCATCCTGGGTGTCGCGTCTCATTGCTCAACTGGTGTCGTTAACGAGACGTGTATTTAAACAACCAACCAAACTCTAAGACGGAGTGAGTTTAGCCATGGAAGAGTAGGAGACTGTAGATTGTTGTTATTATTACTAATCACTAGGTAAGTAAGCCCTGCGGTATAAGTCTACCCTCTAATCACAGGCAACAACAGGAGTCCGGTAAGCTCCCATGCTGGCGGAGCAGTCAGAGGCTGGGCCTTTGTCATTGGGGTTTCCAGGTTCGAGACTGGATGGCATTACTATGCATGGTTTAGAGATGGTGTCACCTCACTCTTGCGTGCTTTACCGTTGGTTTGTAGGCCCACCACTACTGAAGGCATATAGGTCAGTTTTATATTTAGCCCCCCCCCCCACCCCCCCACCCCCACCCCCATGCAGCTTGTGTCACACAATCAAGACGCAAAGGCCTGTATCATTCGAGATATCAAAGCAAAACAAAATCCAATTTAATTTTAATTGCCGATTTAATTCCGTCTTTAACAGATCACCTAGCTGGTTCAGGGAGTCAAAATGGACTTGATGCGTTTGCTTTTAAGTTCAGTTGTTCGTTTGTTAGCTTACTGCGACCACCTAAGCCACGTTAGCCGAGGCTAGCCACGTTTTTACCACACAGTCTAGTTAACTACTCCACTCAACTCTTGTATTTGTTGGTCAACCTTTGAACCAGTCAATTCTGACCAGCCTTAACTTGTCTGAAGTAATACAATTGCTTCAAGTTTAAGTATGCTAGAAAAAGTAAGCTATTTTAGAAATGTATTAAATAGCCTATGATCAGTGTACCCTTACGAGTAGAGATTCATCTATGACATTCATGTGTTTAATATCTGAAATCGTACAAGGGAAATGAAAAACCGCCAAGACGGAATATGACTTATAGCAACTGTGTATCGCATTCAGATCAACAACACACTAGACCATACTAGAACATACTAGACCATACTAGACCATACTAGACCATACTAGACCATACTAGACCATACTAGACCATACTAGACCATACTAGACCATACTAGACCATACTAGACCACACTAGACCATGCTGGACCAACTTCACACCGATTTCCACTTGCGACCAAATGAGTGGAATTTTCCTTTAGGCGAGAAAGGAAGGAAGGACGTTTCCTTGTCTTTGCTTCCTGTGGGCCAATCCTGGCCAATCCCAGAAGCGCACTGGCTTCAGCTGTCTGCCGCTCCTGCCAATGACCTTTGACCTTTCCCGATACACGACAGCAAAAGTACCCTAAATTGGAGCAGCCTAAAGCTGTGATTTGGGCCCGCCCTGACACAGGTTCAAGGTCACGGCTATGACCTTTTAGAGCCTCCGCGTCCCCGTTAGCAAACTTAATAAGGCGTGAGGGCGCTTTATCTCGACACCTTTTCCGACACTTCACTCTGAAGAGGCTCCGTCGTTGAGAGTCAGAGGGAGACAGAGTGGGCCGCCGCAGACTCAATGGGGGGTCTTCTGATTGTTTCTTCCTTTTGATTCAGACTATCGCGTGAGTGAAGCCCAAAGAGGAACACACACATACACACACACATAGCCTACGAGACGTACACACACACACACGCACGCACACACACACACACACACACACACACACACCATACACATAGACTACCAGACGTACACACACACACACCATGCACACCATACACATAGCCTACCAGACGTACACACACACCATACACACCATACACATAGACTACCAGACGTACACACACACACACCATACACACCATACACATAGCCTACCAGACGTACACACACACCATACACACCATACACATAGCCTACCAGACATACACACACACACACACACACCATACACATAGCCTACCAGACGTACACACACACACACACACACCATACACATACACACTGCTAGCATGGTGATGCATGCTGGGTAACATTACCCCTCCCCTGATGGAATCCGGATGGGGGCTGGAACCAACGTGGATGGTGAAGTTGGGGGAGGAAAGGGGGGGGGGGGGGGGGGGGTGTCAGCTCCCTGGCGAGTGTAGAGTGTCAATGAGACCGAAGAGAGGTGGGGTCGGATTACACTGACGACCCCACGGCCCCCACCACCCAGCACGCCTCCTCCACCCCCACCCTAGTCCCTCCCCACCTCCACCTCCACATCCTGGTTCTACCGACCATGTTCTACACCCGCTATCGAACCCCCCCCCCCCCCCCCCCCCCCCCCCCCCCCCCCCCCGCCCCCCACCTGCCTCCTCAAAATCGGAGCAGCTCACATCAGCAGACGGGCCTTATTCACCCGGCAGCCATTTTGGTTCTAAACTCCGGCCGGGGTTTGGAACCAAGATGGCTGCCCGTACAGTTCTCAAGCGTTTCTAAGGGGGTTTGTAGGGGTTTGTAGGGGTCTAAAGGGCGTTGGTGTACACTTTGAAATCTTTTTTTTTTGTGTGTGTGTGTGTGCTTGAATAAGACAAATAACAATCGAATCTAGTTGTATTTCTTGAGAAGTCTGCGTGTTTAGGTAGATAGGCCAGAGGGCATTTTTGTGGAAGAACTATTAATACTAGATGCATGAAGCATGAAGCACATTCAAATGACTGCGTGACTTCCTCATGAACAAGATTGATATTGATAGAGAGGTTGTGGTTATGGGCTGACTACATATCAGCAGTCTACATCCAGTGCAGGGTGAATCCTTCACGGTTTTACTGATTAACTCAACAGAACGCCCCCCTGATATAGAAACACATTGGTGTGTCCGTTTGGGGGATCGAACCTGTGTCCATTGTGGTATCCTGACTTCATCTCTTTGAGCTGCATGAGTGGGCCCCAGTCTGTCCCGAAGTTAATACTAAGTGCTTCGTTTGTGTGTGTGTGTGTGTGTGTGTGTGTGTGTGTGTGTGTGTGTATGTGTGTGTGTATGTGTGTATGTGTGTGTGTGTTCAGCTCTCTCCCACACTGCCCCCGGACACCTGTCCCTCACCCCTCTGCCTGCACCCCCCCCGACAAGGGACGCAGGGAAGGGGGGCTAGCTGGCTAGCTATCTTTAGCTGCCAGGGCCTCACCCCAATGACACGCACACGCCTGTGTGTGTGTGTTTGGTAGGGAGGCGGGGGGGGGCGGGGGGGGGGGGGGGGGGGCATGTTTGCACTACTTTAACAGTTGATATCTCTATAGTTCATTAATCAAATTCTTTGTGTGAGCTGTGTGTGTGATAGAGTTCTTCCTTGTGGGTGTGCTTGTGTGTGTGTGTGTGTGTGTGTGTGTGTGTGTGTGTGTGTGTGTGTGTGTGTGTGTGTGTGAGCTGTGTGTGTGATAGAGTTCTCGCTTGTGTGCGTGTTTGTGTGTGTGATATATAGTTCTCGCTTGTGTGCGTGCTTGTGGGTGGGATATATAGTTCTCGCTTGTGTGTGTGCTTGTGTGTGTGTGTGATATAGAGATCTCCCTTGTGTGCGTGTTTGTGTGTGTGATATATAGTTCTCCCTTGTGTGCGTGCTTGTGGGTGGGATATAGAGATTTTGCTTGTGTGTGTGCTTGTAGCACAAATATATGTGAGCGTTTCTGTGACTCATGCAGAATGCAGTGATAGAAGGTGTGTGAGTGTGTGTGAGTGTGTGTGTGTGAGTGTGTGTGTTGGTGAAGGGGGGGGGGGGGGGGTGGGGGGTTAGTTGGCGTGGGCACCCCAGCCTGATGGGGTATTTTTGGGGTTGGAATTGGACACGGTGGGGATGTGTACGAAACACACACACACATGCACGCACACATGCACACACACGCACACACACACACACACACACACACACAAAACACAAACTAAATGAAAAAAAAAACTTCTGAAACATAGTGCATAAAATACAATATGTCCAAAGCTTTTAGCCGTTTTATATGCCTGGATGGTTCTCGAAAGTAAAAAAAAAAAAGACAAAAAAGAATATAGTATCATTAAATATAACAGAGTGAAACAGCTGTAATTGTATCATTCTAGTGGTTGCTCCGTTGTATGAATGAAACGCACACATATCGTCCTGCTCCAAGCTGTCACTAACAGTCATCAGAGCTGTTTGGACGGCACCCGTTCAATTAACAGCTTTAGCATAGCATTAGCATCGCACAGCAATCGAAATCGCGCCGAGGACGGGACTCGGAAAGAGGCTCACGCAGAGCTCGCGACATCGTGGCTGGTCGAACGACGAGACTCGCGGGCCGAGTGCTGTGGACGGCGATCACGCCGAGGCGCGTCGCTTCTATCTCGTGGCCCAGCGGGGGAAGTCCCGTCGCCTTGGTTGCGGCCCGGTGGACAGGATTAGCCGGCAGGTGTCCAGGGTGTTACCAGGGAGTCTGCGCGCACAGCAAGGCTGACATTTGCTCGGATAAGCCACCGTTGACCTTGCCCCGCTGTCTTTTCCTGAAACGTCAAATGTCCTTAAATCGCATCAAAAAGTTGATTTAGTCTTCAACAACAAGTCGGTTTGCAGTTGGTGATGACTATGACAGGAAATAACTTTGATATGTAGAGTTTGACCCGTGACACTCTCTCTTGCTCTCTCTCCCTTTATTTGTATATATATATATAATATTATATATATCTTCACAGGTCTTGCAGAAGCTAGGAAAAGCAGACGAGACCAGAGATGCTGCTTTCGAGGAAACTGTTGCCGGCTTCAACAAACAGATGGTTAGAAAATCACTGCAATGATGTCTGGAAGTTTTGTCAAATTCAACCTAAAATGTATACATGGAAATGTAAACACCCTTGAATTCATAACATTGAAAAGCTATACTTTGAAAACAAAATCATCCGAGTTGATTGGTTTTGAATTCACCTCGTTCAACTTAAAATGTGGCATTTCAAGTTGTACCATAAAAAAAAAAAAAAGATTTTAAATATGTTTTTCAATGTTCACTAATCAACAATCAGAGCCGACTGTAGCCCCGAAAAATTGTTGTAAACTCCCCAAATATGTCTCCATTTCTGTGTGTTGTTTGGCTTCCAACGCACTCTCGCTGTGTGTTGACCTCTCAGGTGGAGGGAGCAAAGCTACACAAAGACCTGAAGGCCTACCTACTGGCGGTAAAAAGTAAGACCTGCGTGTTTGCGTGTGTGCACGTGTGTGTGTGCGCGTGTGTGTGTGCGTGTGTGTGGTCTGTGTGTATATTTGTGGAGGTTCAGTTTTTTGTTGATTTCAAGTCAGAGCGAAGTACAGTACAAAAACGTTGTAAAGGTTTAAACCTAAATCGATCCCTCTATCTATCGATCTGTCTGTCTGTCTGTCTCCCCATCTATCTATCTGTCTGTGTATCTGTCCGTCTGTCTGTCTGTCTGTCTAACTATATCTACTTATTTGTCTGTCTGTCCGTCTATCTATCAACCATCCACCCATCCATCCTTTCTCACTCTCTCTCTCTCTCTCTCTCTCTCTCTCTCTCTCTCTCTCTCTCTCTCTCTCTCTCTCTCTCTCTCTCTCTCTCTCTCTCTCTCTCTCTCTCTCTCTCTCTCTCTCTCTCTCTTCCCCCCCCCCCTGCAGCCATGCACGATGCATCGCGGCGGCTGCAGGAGTGTCTGGCTGAAATGTATGAGCCTGATTGGTTTGGCAAGGAGGAGGTGGACTCCATGGTGGAGGTGAGTCGACGGCGTGCCGGCGATATGTTGATGTTGACACGTTTGTTTGCAGGACTCTCTTCAACCTGAAACAGACCACTAAATCCATGGTTAGAGCAACCCACCCCTGCCCTCAAGGGTTGAGTGTTTGAGCCCCGATGCCCTGCGCTCTTGATCAATGAATCAGTGCCATGATAACGCCGAGGTTGTGGTTGTGTAACCGAGTTTTCGCCCCCCAGAGGAAAAATCCGGTTACCAAACCTATCCAATGCATCCATTATACACAATTCAGCATGTAAACACGGATAGTTAATCTCACCGGGAGGTAAAACCTAACTTCATTCCGATAGTATTTCACGAAGCGAACAAGACGGAAGCAGCGTGTGACGTGTCGTTGGAGAGACGATCTCTCATGTAAATGTCTTGCTGTCTCTGTCGCTTCTCTCTATCCTCAAATGCATGTGTCTCTCGTTCCTCCCCCCCCCTCCCCCTCCCCCTCTGAAGGAGATGATAGAGAAAGAGATGGACAATACCTTGGAGGTAACAGACTAGCTAGCCCAGTGTTCAGCAGTGTTTGCCGTAGTTGCATGTAGTACGTGTTGGCTAGCAGCAGTAGCACTAATAGTCCTAGTCATGATAGCATTGTACCTCAATTCTATTAGTATCATTCGAAGCCTGTGGAACAACGTTGGGGTTACATCTCTGCTTTTATTCTGAAACGTATCATTCGAAGCCTGTGGAACAACGTTGGGGTTACATCTCTGCTTTTATTCTGAAACCTTTAACTGTCAGGATGATGAGGCGGATTTTGTTTTTTTAACAGGAAGTGGTGATTTGGTGGGTGGTACGGTGGAAGCTTATTTTCGGCGGTTCTTTCTTATATGGGGGGGTGGGGTAAGGAGGGTGAAAACCAGGTGCAGATAGCTTCGCGGTTAGCCCTCCTGTGGAAGGGGAAGTGTCGCGCTCGACTGGTTTCTGATGTAGGATAGTATAAGAGAGGACAGAGGTCTGCAGTATCGACTCCTTTTCCGTGAACCCCCCCCCCCCCCCCCCCCCCCCCCCCGAAAGCTGGAGCCTTGATGCCATTGGTCCAAAATGTGCATCTTCCTTTGGGCTTATTCTGAAAAAGCATATCATCATCAAACCTTTTTCCGCGAAACCGACGCACACTTCTCATGTGTGACGATTTTTGAAGCAGCACACTAGAAAATAGCCGAGTGGGAAAAATAACCACACTAGTGTCGCTTTGAAAACCACACTAGTGTCGTTTTGAAAACCACACTAGTGTCGCTTTGACTGACGGTCATTTTCGTGGTTTTGCCCTGTCTAAACAAAATGGTGTTGGTAGATCGTATGACTTTGCCCACGTAGCGCCAGCCCTTAGCAAGCGCTTCTGTTGATCCGTTACAGGCGGTCAGTTCAGCTCACTCAGTACTCGGTCAGTACTAGCGAGGCGCTGACTCGTGGGCCTGTAGCCAGACATGGAAAAGATAGTGTCTTTGAATCTTTTTTTTTTAAAGACTTGTTTTTTTGAGAAACTAGAAAAATGGAAGACTTTTGAGGATTCACTCAAAAGTTTGTACTAAAACCGTACGTCACTTAATAAAGGTTGGATGAACACTACCTATACCCTAACCTATACCCATCTCCAGCAATGGCGGCCAGATCTGTTCCTGTATGCTCCTTGAAAATGTGTGTGCGTGTGTGTCTGCGTGTTCCTGATTCACACGTGTCTGCGTGTTCCTGTGTGTGTGGCAGGATACAGATGCGAACTGGACAGACTACTATGAGAAGCTCACAGACGAATCTTTGCTGTCCCTGGACACATACCTCGCTCAATTTCCTGATATCAAGGTGTGTATTTTTCTCTGTCTGTCTGTCTGTCTGTCTGTCTGTCTGTCTGTCTGTCTGTCTGTCTGTCTGTCTGTCTGTCTGTCTGTCTGTCTGTCTGTCTGTCTGTCTGTCTGTCTGTCTGTCTGTCTGTCTGTCTGTCTGTCTGTCTGTCTGTCTGTCTGTCTGTCTGTCTGTCTGTCTGTCTGTCTGTCTGTCTGTCTGTCTGTCTGTCTGTCTGTCTGTCTGTCTGTCTGTCTGTCTGTCTGTCTGTCTGTCTGTCTGTCTGTCTGTCTGTCTGTCTGTCTGTCTGTCTGTCTGTCTGTCTGTCTGTCTGTCTGTCTGTCTGTCTGTCTGTCTGTCTGTCTGTCTGTCTGTCTGTCTGTCTGTCTCTCTCTCTCTCTCTCTCTCTCTCTCTCTCTCTCTCTCTCTCTCTCTTTGTTTTCATCTCATGAATTTAGTACAACTGATCCAACTCGTTTTTGGCGCCCCCTGCAGGCACGCTTAGCGAAACGCGAGAGGAAGATGGTGGACTTTGACAGCGCCAGACATCACTTTGCTTCCATACAGAAGGGCAAGAAGAAGGACGAGGCCAAGATCGCCAAGGTAACTGCGTCTGGCATCCTCGTCTTGGGAGGGAGGGAGAGAGAGGGAGTGAGTGAGTGAGGCTTTGTGATTTATATGCTGTGAATCACTCACTGTTTTAGAAACTACACTCCGCTACATTTCTAGAAGGCCTGATGTAAGTCACGTGACTCTTCGGAGACGGCCAAGAGTTGCAAAACCAGCTGAAAGCAAATTTGAAGCCTAATTTGAGCGGTCTGTCATTCAGTGTGGATGACAGATCGTGGATGGTTGTTGTTGTTTGTCTTGCCCTGCGGATTGTTAACTGATGTTCACAATCCGTAGCCAGGGCGTAGCCAGGAATGTAGGGGCCCATGAAAGGAAATCTGTAAGGGCCCCCCAAAAATGTTTCTCTATTCATCGCGGTCTATCAAATATTTTTTTTATTTAAAATCTCGAGGGAAAATTGCCTTATGTCCTACTGATGAATCATATATGATTTAAATTACAAGGCCCTGTCTAGGGCTCTCTCCCTCTCAGGGCCCCCAGAATCGTCATCACCTTTCACCCCTATACCGCACACCTATCTCCCTCACACACAAACACACACACTCACTCACTCACTCACTCACTCCCGCACACATATACACACATACACACTCACTCACTCACTCACACACAAACACACACACACACACACACACACACACACACACACACACACACACACACACACACACACACACACACACACACACACACACACACACACACACACACAGAACGTATGAGTAATAGATGCATTACTTATAATGCACAGCTCACAGGAAGTATGAGGACAGAGATTTCGGTCGACCCAACAAACCAGCCCAGTACATTCAGTTGCAGAGAGCCAAGAGGTGTTGTCAACGCAATGTGCAAAGAATAATGCAACGTGCTGACTGAATGTACTTTGGGAAGAAAGTACCGCAATACTTACTTTTGTTACGCAAGAAGGAAGTTGACGCGTTTCAGTTGAATGTTGAGTCCTTCTTGATTCAGGGTTTTGTTATATTCGTTCAACCTTTTAAGATCGTCTGTCTGTCTGCAAGGAGGTGGCCGACATGATATGGTACAATGGTTCTAGGTTTGTTTAAAAAAAGAATATCAGGGACTATCCTTTTCAAAACAAGATCTTCCCGCTTGCTAAGCTAAATACTAAGGTGTCTGCGTTGTTTTGGATTTCATTGTGTTGCTTTCCTTCATTCTGGTTCTACTCATCTTGTACTCATCTTGTACTCATCTTGTACTCATCTTGTACTCATCTTCTACTCATCTTCTACTCATCTTCTAACCCTTCTCTTTTCTCTCGTTTTCCCACCTTTCCTTGTTCTTGTTTTTCAACTCTACCGACTCACTCGACTTATATTATTACTAAGCCAAACGTATTTCTTTCTCCTCTCTATCACACACGCTTTACACTGCTTTACTCACACACACACACACACACACACACACACACACACACACACACACACACACACACACACACACACACACACACACACACACACACACACACACACACACACACACACACACACACACACACACACACACACACTCCCTCCCTCTGTCTCTGTCTCTCACTCACACACACACATATACACCTCTCTCTCTTTCCATCTCTCTCCACTCACCGTCTACCTCTCTCGCCCGCCCCGGCATGCCGCTCTGTGTTTGCACGGCTAGCCCGCGGCGCTGCTGGAGATGGCGGCCCCTAGCTGGGCCCAGGGCCTCATCTCCGCCCACCAGGTGGCCCAGACTAACCTCTCCATGAACCAGGTGATGACACACCAGCCCCACCCCCCCCCCCCTCCCCTCTCTCTCTCTGCTCACTGGACCGCCTGTAGACTAGTCTCCTCATACACCTCAGGGCCTCCTCCCATTGGCTAACTGTGAATGATAGCGGCTCTCATTGGCTGACTGTAGACTACAGTGGCTCCTCCCATTGGCTAACTGTGAATGATAGCGGGTCTCATTGGCTGACTGTAGACTACAGTGGCTCCTCCCATTGGCTAACTGTGAATGATAGCAGCTCTCATTGGCTGACTGTAGATTACAGGCTCCTCCCATTGGCTAACTGTAGAATACAGACTCCTCTCATTGGCTAACTGTAGAATACAGACTCCTCTCATTGGCTAACTGTAGACTACAGACTCCTCTCATTGGCTAACTGTAGACTGCAGACTCCTCTCATTGGCTAACTGTGAATGATAGCGGCTCTCATTGGCTGACTGTAGATTACAGGCTCCTCCCATTGGCTACCTGTAGAATACAGACTCCTCTCATTGGCTAACTGTAGAATACAGACTCCTCTCATTGGCTAACTGTAGACTACAGACTCCTCTCATTGGCTAACTGTAGACTGCAGACTCCTCTCATTGGCTAACTGTGAATGATAGCAGCTCTCATTGGCTGACTGTAGATTACAGTGGCTCCTCCCATTGGCTAACTGTAGAGTACAGACTCCTCTCATTGGCTAACTGTAGACTGCAGACTCCTCTCATTGGCTAACTGTACACTAGACTCCTCTCATTGGCTAACTGTAGAGCACAGTAATTCTCATTGGATAAATGTCTAGTTACGCTTTAGCTACTTTTCTAAGCCTCTTCGTCCTCAGTGCAGCAGCAGTAGTGCTACAATTTTGCATCATTGGTCAAAATGTAATAATTACCTTACAAAACATGTAAAGAGACAATATTCTGTCCTTACTGTATCTATAGCAAGTGCAAATCCCCGTGTCCAAATGTAGGTGGCACTGTCCTCACAAGATTATGCAAATGACTGCTCAGTTTAGATTTCCAAATGTTCAAGTTAATTGAGATTTCCAAATATGTCATTTGTCTGTCTGTCTGCCTGCCTGTCTGTCTGCCTGTCTGTCTACCTGTCTGTCTGTCTGTCTGTCCATCTAAACACACCAACATCGGAGAGTTGACAAACACTTTTCCAATAGCGATATTTCAATAAGGGTTTCGAGTTAACAGGATTAAGATTTTGATTTATTTGATTGGATGTATTAGTTTACCCTAATCAATACACCTGTTCCGTGCACTTGGTACAGCTACAGATCGGTTTCAAAAATGTTTTAAATGTATTTTTCTATTGAATACCAACTGTATCAACCTGTATTTCTGTTGTGTATTAGGTGAATTAAATATAATGATTTAATTCACCTAACATTAACAGTGACTTAAATGCTTAGTAAGAGCAATATCTTTTCTATAATCCAAACTAATTGTTTTTCCTCGGCCCCCAAAGGCCCTCAGGATTTCCCATGTGGCCCCCAAATTCAAAAATGATTTCCTCCCCTGATCCAGGCTGAAGAGGAGCTGGGCCGAGCCCAGAAGGTGTTTGAGGAGCTCAATGTGGAGCTGCAGGATGAACTCCCTGTTCTGTGGGACAGGTGACCTCCTCCTGCTCCTTACACCTCCTCCTCCTCCTCCTGCTCCTTACACCTCCTCCTCCTCCTGCTCCTTACACCTGCTCCCTACACCACCTCCTGCTCCTTACACCTCCTCCTCCTGCTCCTTACACCTCCTCCTCCTCCTGCTCCTTACACCTGCTCCTTACACCTGCTCCCTACACCTCCTCCTGCTCCTTACACCTCCTCCTCCTGCTCCTTACACCTGCTCCTTACACCTTCTCCTCCTGCTCCTTACACCTCCTCCTCCTGCTCCTTACACCTCCTCCTCCAGCTCCTTACACCTCCTCCTGCTCCTTACACCTCCTCTTCATCCACTATTCCATTCACCACCTCCTCCACCTCCTCCTTACACCTCCTCCTCTCATCCACTCTTTCATTCACCACTTCCTCCTCCTCCACCTCCTCCTCCACTTCCACGTCCTCCTCTCCATCCTCCTCTCCATCTTCTTTTCCATTCACCATCTCCTCCAAAAAACACATATTCACGAGCTCACACACAATATTTACCATGTAATCCTATGACTTGTATTGCTTTGTGTTGGATGGATAGCTCACAAAATGGTGTGTGTGTGTGTGTGTGTGTGTGTGTGTGCGTGTGTTTGTGTGTGTGTAGTCGTGTTGGCGTGTATGTTAACACATTCCAGAATCTGGCCGCCAATCAGGAGAAGTTCCACAGAGATATGGGCAAGGTGAGTGTGTGCGTGTGTGTACATGTAAAAGACATCTGTGTGTGTGTGTGTTTCTGTGTGTGTACGTACATGTATACCATTTATGTACAAGACGTGTGTGTGTGTGTGTGTGTGTGTGTGTGTGTGTGTGTACACACACATCTGTGTCTCATCTCCAGTGGTTTATTCTCTGTGTCCACAGCTCAGTCAGAACCTGAATGATGTCATGACCAAGCTGAACGAGCAGAGACTTGACAGGTAAGTCAACGCATCCCTCCCTGCCTCTGTATCCATAGCAACCCGACAGCATCAGCATCATCAGCATCACTTACTGACAGGACCTTTCAGTAAACGATGAGAGGATGCTTTTGGAAATATGTCAGTTTAACGGTTAAACGGATGAATGAGAACTGGATGAATCAAATATGTTTTCAATACCACATATATATATTTATGTATCAATGTGCTACTTTGGGACGAAGATGTAATTCCTTTGAGCGAAATGTAGTTGGAAAAGGCAGGAGTCTTTGCAGCGTTGAAAAGCGATGACCTAATACTTGGGGAGCGTTCGACAGCACGACCGCCGCAGTCCACCCGGGAAATAATTAGCTTTCAATTTACGGTGATCTGTGATTTTGGGACCAAGCCCATCTCCATTGCAAGTCGATTCATGTGCACCGTCCACGTTCAAACTGACAGTAACTCTCCTTACGTCGCCCCCCCCCCACTGCAGAAAGAGTGGTCACGCCACAGTGAAGCCGGAAGAGGCCACCAGCAGGTATGACCGTGTTGTGAGTCGGCCATTTTGCGACCAGCAGCCCGAGTGTGTGATTCATGCGTGCGTCCGTCAAGTCACGAGGGCAGACTGGAGAGTCTAGGCCGCGTGTGACCGATCGTTGTTGACATAGTAACCGTAGCAACCTGGCCCTGTGGTGTTAACGTCGCATCGAAAGCATCAAGTCGTCAACTTACACGGCACGACTGAGCGCAAGACGCACATGTTTGTACGGTGACCCAACTGCATGGGAAGGCTCGCAGACATGATTACATTTACATTCAGGGCATTTAGCAGACGCTTTTATCCAAAGCGACTCGCAAGAAGTACATTTGTCAGAAGAAAGAGAAACAACAATATATCGCTTGTCGGTACAGTAAGGATGTTCATAGAACCAGTGCAAAGCACTTACAGTTGCTAGGTTAACCCATTCCCCGTATACAACAAAGATAGCTAGGATGAGATGCTACACGATGCTAAGTACTGTTTTTAAGTGACAGGGTGTACAAACATAGAAAAAGTGTGTAAGAGGGTTTTTTTTGGGAGAGTAAGGGAGGAGGGGGGTAAGGAGAGAGGTTATGCAGATGACTAGCAGTACCCTGCATTAGAAGCTCATTCCTTATCATTTTTATTAAATTTTATTAAACCTTTATTTCACCAGGCAAGTCCCATTAAGATGACAAGATCTCTTTTTCGTCCTGGCCAAGAAAACAGCAATAAAGTTGAGCAAACAACAAACATTAGAAGTACATTTAACAAAACATTTAGTAGTAAGTTACAGGATCATATGGCCAATAGACCGCTGGAAACAGCCAGGTCTAGCTAGGGAAACAATTCCAATTGAATTTGCCTCAAAACCCTTCTCGACAATATTTAATGCCTTAATCTGCATTAGCTCGTCAGGCTGCAGATCTGGCTGCAAGTTCCTGCCTGCAGGGGTTTAAAATCATAAAGGTAAACAAAATTCAGTGTGAATTCTAGGGACTGACAGTAAGAGAGAGTAATTTGAGCGCAAATGATAATTGCTAGTTTTGGGTGGGATATACCCACAAAGGTAAGAAGGCAGCAGACCAAGAACGGACTTATAAATAAATATGCATACAAGTGAGTCAGTGCAAGGCCACTGAACTCTGCTGTTTAGGGTGCAATGGTGAGTGAGAGCTTTGCAGCTTGTGACACACCTCAGAGCGCTGTGGTACACAGCATTGGGTAAAGGCATGAATGTACAACAGATCACCATAATGAAGCAAGGGATGATAATAGTAATAATAAAGAGCCATAGTGTAATGATCAAATGCAAGTGTTTCTGTTAAAAATTGATAATAATGTATTAATTCAAAGTAATTAAGGAATAATTTACATTTAATGAATGAATCAAGACAGAAGCCCAAGTTAATCAGAAGCTATTCAAATGAACAGCAGTACTGTACATGTTGCATTTAATTGGCTGAGCATGTAATTGGCTGAGCATGACCCTCGAGTGAGCATTTTATCTAACATAATTGGGTAATTGTTTCGACCAATCATGTTTGTCGAGGGCGGGACCTGTGATCGCTTGATTGGCTAACAGGGATCAACAAACTCAGCCAGCACTTTGACACGTTTCCCTTTGGGAAGACAAACTAAAACATCCTGTCGGGACACCAACGTTATTAGAAAAAGGGTCCGTTCAAATCAACACCGTGTAGACCGGCCATTGCAGAAATACACTTCTGAAATCTTCATCCACCCGCACAAATTAGCGTCTCTTTGCCATAATATTTCCGTAAGGAAACAGGAAACAAAGTCCGCCCCTTTCAGTTTTATCAATAACATAGTACTACTGCTGGATCACAGACTTCATACCCGGGTTTCACAGGGTATGAACTAACTCTACTTTTTTGCTGTGCGTGCTGTCCCGTGCATGCGTTTGCTTAACATGTTTCTCATGTCGGTTGATCTGTTCTGCTCTGTGTCATCACATGAAATATGCATTCATTCACAGTCAAAGTCCCAGTCATGTGACCACGTGTGAGGTTACCTAGTGTGACATAAGCCCCTGTACTCTTATTCCCACTTATTCACGGCCAGGCTACGTTGAGTGTCCACACACCCAGCAAATTCAAACGTGTAGGTGTTGTCAATTGGACAGCAGGGCCTTTTTAAATTCTTGGTAGACGTTTAGTCTTGGTGATATGCTGCCATCTAGTGGCGGTGTCGAGTAACGACCACAATATGTATGTAATCTCTCTCTGTTTCTCTCGTTTGCTTTCTGATTCTCTTGCTTCCTTTATGTATTAACCATGAATCAATTGTTCGTTCACTTCATTTGATTTGTTCGTTCCCCTCGCTGTCTTTCTCTCTCTTTTTGGTATTCCATCCTATAATCCTCCTAATGTCCTCTCTTGTTTTCCCCTCTTTCTCCCGCAGTGAGGGAGCGAACCACAGCGTGATCGCCGATTCGCAGCCAGCGGTAAGCTTCACCTTAAAGGAAAATATGATCCCATCTGTAGCAATGTCCAGTGCTACACGCAGCCTAGTTTTACTGGACTCCTCCAGACTAAGGACGCAGGGTGGTGGTGTTGAAGCCGGTTTACTGTAAGGTTTGCAGATAATGATACATGACCTGGTGCTCCATGGTGCCATGCAGGAGATCTCTCCCTGAGTGTGTGTGTGGCGATGGCTGGTTCAACCTGCGCACACTGATTTGCTCAACAGGTGTGCGGCCTCGCCCGGCCCCTGAGTCCAATCAGTCTGACTCGGGCCAGGTGAGGCTGCTTCAACCAGCCATCGCACACACACACACACACACACACACACACACACACACACACACACACACACACACACACACACACACACACACACACACACACACACACACACACACACACACACACACACACACACACACACACACACACACTCCCACAGCCTCCAGAATGTACTTGGTTGCATCGAGTGAGGATGTAGCATCGCTGTGCCCCTGTGCAGGCTCAGGAACTGTTCATCTGTACAGAAACACATCTTTGAATCAAGGGGTTGCACAGACCTTCACTGCCTTTTCAAATAGACAAAGCCTTGGAGTGTGTGTGTGTGTGTGTGTGTGTGTGTGTGGGGGGGGGGGGGGGGGGGGGGGGGTATTGTGTGGTTGTTGGGGGCTGGAAGTCACCCATATGTCCATGGATACCATTGCTAGTCCAGTTATTTCTTAGTGCAGCCTATCTGCTAGAGAGGTTGTTATTAATCATAAACATATTATTGTTATCATGCAATAAAATACATTTGTATTATTCAATAATGGAATTGCCACAACAACATTAGAAACTTTTTTTTTCTTTTTTCGATAACATAAGTAGACAACAAGATGGACGCCATAGTCCAACAATATCTATAAAACAAACCTCAATCTCTGGTCTGGCTGTGTCAACTAATCCTAACTTTACTTTGCCCCTGCTGCCATGCATGCATGCATGTGTGCGCATGTGTTCTCTTTAAACGCACACTCACTCACTCACTCACTCACTCACACTCTCTCTCACTCACTCACTCACTCACTCACTCACTCACTCTTTCACTCACACTCTCTCTCACTCACTCACTCACTCACTCACACACACACACACACCTGCGATGACCAGAGGGGGCTTGTCCCCCCGCCAAGCCGACCCCCACCCAGACTGTCCCTCACCCCGAGCCTGGGGCCCGACGATGATGCGGACACACACACAGTTCAGGCCCTGGAGGCCCCCGCCACCCCCCCTATGAGCACGCCGCAGGTCAGATCACCCCACCCATCCCACCCCAGCTCCGCCATCCTTCTCCTCTTTCCTCTGTTCGTCGTCTCTGGACGTAGCGTCCCTTTCCCCCTCGTCTTTCTCCCTCGTCTCTCCCCCTCGTCTCTCCCTCGTCTCTCTCTCTCGTCTCTCTCCCTCGTCTCTCTCTCGCCCCTCCCCCTCGTCTCTCTCCCTCGTCCCTCTCCCTCGTCTCTCTCCCTCGTCTCTCCCTCATCTCGCCCTCGTCTCTCTCGTCCCTCTCCCTCGTCTCTCTCGTCCCTCTCCCTCGTCTCTCTCTCGTTCCTCTCCCTCGTCTCTCTCGTTCCTCTCCCTCGTCTTTCCCTCGTCTCTCTCCCTCGTCTCTCTCTCGTCTCTCCCTCGTCCCTCGTCTCTCTTCCTCGTCTCTCCCTCGTCTCTCTCCCTCATCTCTCTCTCGTCTCTCCCTCGTCTCTCCCTCGTCTCTCTCCCTCATCTCTCTCTCTCGTCTCTCTCTCTCCCTCGTCTCTCTCTCGTCCCTCCCTCGTCTCTCCCTCGTCTGTTTCTCTCTCTCTCTGGGATTCTGTGAATGTGTAGAGTCCGTGTTGTGGCCCTCAGCTTTCGTGATAGGACTGCTGATCGAGGCAGAATGCTGCTCTGAAAAACACTGTTTGTTTCCTCCTCTATCACTGTGTGTGTGTTAACACTGCCAGTGTTGACACCAGGACCTTTATTCGCATATCGACCTGAAGTGTACGGACGCGTTGCTTGTCCGTACACTTCCTCCCGCTCACGAGGATTCTGTCATCCTGGCAAAGAGCGGGAAAAACCCTCGAGAAGGTCTACTGTTGTCTACCGAAGTGCATTATAGGAACAAAGCACTGGCTTTAGCTCAGGCAGTCGACATCTGAGAAGCTATGCTATGTTTACATACAGGAGAATACTTTGTTTCTTATACACGGATATAATTTTTTTTTCCAACAACAGAAACAGAAATTGAATCTTAGTCTATCACCTTATATTCAAAAAAACATTACCAGAGGGGGTGAGCAAACCCAATGGGTTCAAAAACCCCACGATGCCAACCATCGTCTGTTCCAGGGTCTTGCTTCTGCAACGTTGGTTTCACTGATTCAAGTCTGATGACTTGTCTCTTTCCCTTTGTGGTGTGACACAGAAATCCCAGATCATCCTTGTTGATACTATAATATTGTTGCTACTACTAATGCTTTGCTGACGCCCCTTATGATTTAAAAAAGAGTATTTTCCTCTCCGGGTATTTCTTTTTGCAGGGCTTTTATGGTGTTTGTAACTCAGTGTTGTCGTCCTGTGTTGTTGACTATTATCAGAGTTATTTGAAGAATATTACCGCTGATTACAATGTTTGTAAGACACAACATTAATCAAATGTTCCAATTACCAAAAAAAACTAAATGTCAGCAGACAAAGGAAACAAAAGGAGACACACTTCTTTGTGGGCTTTGAATATAAGCACTTGGCACCCCAGCGTAACTTAAGTGTTGCTCTCCAAACAACCTTCTGTTGGATTCCCCCTGCCCTTGGAAAAGCACCCCGCTTTGACCCCCACTGTTCTCTTCAGAACAGTGACCCCCCCCCCCCCCCCCCCCCCCCCATCAACCCCACTCTTTCTCTTGCCACCGCCGCAAATTTCACCCGCCGAACCTCCAACCCACCTCTCCCTCCGTCCGCTTCCTTCCCGCCTGTCGAAAAAAAAACTCCACCTTCACCTCCTCCACCCCCCCCCCCCCCCCCCTTCTGCCCTGATGGCAAGAGCAGCCCTCTGCAGCACCTCAGGAGACCCAGGCTCCGGTCGATGACCTCTCCCCCCAGGAGAGCCAT
>JACYXH010000113.1:260000-292500 GCA_026745465.1 Lota lota | reverse complement strand
TCATCCATGGGATTAGGGATAGGGTTGTGTTATTGATTGCTCGACCGATCGATTGATTGATTAGGTGAGGGTGGGGGAAACTGTGCTAGTTGAAATGAATGCATGAACGCACACTCCTGCCAGAAGGGGGGTGCACAGCTGCACCTCACCAGCTCATCCACCTAAAATCCCCACCAGGTCTGTGCTTTCAGATTTTAACATATTGAACATGAAACACAATCCCCCATTTTTCTTTTGATTGTTATTTCTGACGGTATTTGCATATTGTTTTGTTCAATTAGAAAAGTGTGTTGGTCGTAAGTGTTTGGAGTTCATCATGAATGTCCTAATAACTATTTTTGAAATATCCTGTGGTTTTGAAAGGGTTTCAACTGCATGAATTATGTAATTGTTTTTAAATATTTTGATTAACACAGCTACAATTATATCTACTACTATAAATAAACGGAGCCATACACACAATGTTAATTATCAGGGTGAGCCTTTGTACAAAATCAAAGTGCTTGATCTGGGAATCTTAAATGTATATGCAAACTTGTATGGATTCAATGTACCTGTCCATCATCTATATAAGTACCAATCCCAGTTGTTTAACTGGCAAACTGGAACTGGTTCTACCCCACACCAAAAATTGCTAATTCATCAAATCAAATGCATACTGACAATTATAAAGCCCCTTTCTTTCATCCAATTCAAGTAAATCAAGCCTTTTGCTCTTCTCCAAAAATCTGCCAATGGTTTTAAATAAAATGTTTTAAATACATTTTCACTGACAATGGGTGAGATGTTTTGCCTACATGCTCCAAGAAACAGAAGAAATAATATTGAAAGGGTTGCGCTATACATCTTCCCAAGAACAGGAAGACCATAGTCAGATTCAGATTCAGAGCTGCTTTTATTACATCTTAACGTACACAAGGACGCAAGAGTAAAATTCTTAGGCTTGGATCCTCAACAGTCACATAGCAGCATCAATACAAGATCAATAACAAAGTATGTAATAATAATAATAATAAGTAGCTACATCAATACAACAATGTGTTCAAGTGGTAGTGGTACCAGCCACGGTGGTAGTGCAAATAATAAATGAATAAATAAATAAAATGCTGTGCAAAATACAGACTATAATGCAGATCATCAACTGGGTTGTTGTAGTGTGCGTGGGGTTGGTTTGGGGGTAATGGATTTCTCCAGGAGCCCGGCTGCTTGGGGGAAAAAACTGTTGGTCATCCTCTGGGTTTTGGCCCCGAGGCTTCGGTACCGCTTCCCCGACGGCAGTAGCTCAAACAGTTTCTGATTGGGGTGGCTGGGGTCCCTAATGATCTTGACCCACCGGGCCTTGTAGGTGTCCTGGATGGAGGGAAGCTCACATCCGCTGATCCTTTCAGCTGTCCGCACTACCCTTTGCAACGCTTTGCGGCTTTGGGCAGTGCAGTTCCCGTACCAGGCAGCGATGCATCCCGTCAAGATGCTCTCCGTTGTGCCTCTGAAGAAGGCCCCCAGGATCTTGGGCCCCAGGCCGAACTTTTTCAGCCGCCTAAGGTGAAATAGGTGACATTGTGCTTTTTTCACTACCTGGTTGGTGTGCTCGTCCAAGGTGAGGTCGTTCGTGATGTGGACCCCCAGGAACTTGATGCTGTTTACCCTCTCCACAGCAGACCCATTGATGGTGACGGGGTCATGTACCTGTCTCTTCCTCCTGAAGTCCACCACCAGCTCCTTGGTCTTGTCGGCGTTGCAAGCGAGGTTGTTGTCTTGGCTGTACTGAGCCAGCCGGTCGACTTCATTCCTATAGGCCGCCTCGTCGCCGTCGGTGATCAGGCCGATCACTGTCGTGTCATCGGCAAACTTGATCACCGTGTTGGAGCTGTGTGTGGCCACGCAGTCATGGGTGTACAGGGAGTAGAGGAGGGGGCTTAGAATACAGCCCTGGGGGCCTCCTGTGCTGATGGTCAGGGGGGGGGCGGAGATCTTAAAACCCATCTTCACCACCTGTTTCCGATCTGACAGGAAGCTAAGGATCCAGTCGCATAGGCCGGCGTCGATGCCTCGGTCCCTGAGCTTGCTGTCAAGTCTGGAGGGGACTCTGGTGTTGAATGCTGAACTATAGTCCACGAACAGCATCCTCACATAGGAGTTCCTCACTAGGAGTTCCTAGTCATTATGGTCTTCCTGTTCTTGGGAAGATCCACAGTTTCTTATGTGTCAAACAATAGAGTTGAATAATCCTAAGAAAACGAGTCTATAATGAAACCATCCACATCTAAGGTTGATGTACCTGTACTACCATTGTGCGACACTTGTTGGCATAGTAACAACTACACAAGAGCTATTACCTTCTGCAATCTTAACATCATTTGTTGGTTTGGTTTCATGGGTTTTAGTACTAATTTAGCACGATTTTTCCCCTCTATAAAATAACACAAAACAGAATGAACAAAGGTGTGGACCATTGCTAGGGCAATTAGCTTATTGTTAGGAAACTTGATAGGCTATAGATACTCAGGGAGATACATTTTAAATAAACGGGGGGGGGGGGGGGGGGGGGGGTTGTAAGAGAGAGAGAGTGTGTGTGTGTGTATGTGTGTGTGTGTGTGTGTGTGTGTGTGTGTGTGTGTGTGTGTGTGTGTGTGTGTTTTTACATTGACACTTACTGAATATTTTATGCAAGCAGGCTGCTTAATTGCCCTAGGCTCACTAAACCAACACCTGTGTTTACAGTGGAAGCAGGCTAAAGCAGTTTAACTGTGAATAAATGGCAGCTTTGAATATAGTTTTTTTTATAGCAATGGGCCCTTCCTATAGGTGTATTAACATCGGGTATTGTAACGTTTGTGTGTCTAAATGATCTATAGACCTGTTGTTGTTGTTGTTACTTACTAAGGCTTACTCGGATGTGTATTACGTCACCGTTAATTGATTGGCCCATCTGTAGAACTGTTATTGATTACTGATCAGCTGATCTTAGTAACGTTCTTCCACGTAAACAGGATGTCGCAAACGTGTCCAGTGTCAGCATAACATTTAAAATATAGATTTTATATTGCCGACTTCGCTGGAGAATTTATTTATCATATTTATTCTACTCTTTCTGACTTTGCTAACACGTCTGGTTAGCACTGCAGCTAATGTAGCTAACGGTAAGCTTCTAATTTGACCAGCATTGTCTAACAGTAAACACAATCCGGATTTTCGTGGTTACGCGCACGTAACCATGGAGACCAACCTTCAGTTGTCACGGCGATCCGACTGCGCAAGTGTTTGCCACGTGACTTCGCGTTGCCGTGGTTACCAAATCCTGAACGGTAATAATGGGAAGGTGGAACAATAGTGATTCCACTCCAGCGGTTATCTCCTAGGAAGGTGTTGCAACAACAAATCGTAATCCTTAGGGGAAAAAAGAAAGATGGAGATATCGACAAAAAATAAAATAAAAACGCACACATGATTGCATCAGCGACTCAGTGTTGAACTGTGACACCCACACAACGATCTTCTCGGGTGACCCGGGGGGGGGGGGGGGGGGGGGGGGGGGGGGGGGGGGCACCTGTGTCCCGATGCAAATGACGCCCTATTTATTATTTACTATGGATTGACTTTGAAGCACTTAGGTGACTGTTGAGCAATATAACGTTAGCAGACGTTTTATTTTATTTCTTATTATTATTCAAAGCGACTTCCAGTGCATACAGATCACCTGCATGTCATTTCGGAAGAGGTAACGTTCCGGGGGTGGGGGGCATCTTGCTCACACCTCACCTCACTTTGAAGGCTGCAGAAGTGACTGGTTAATGGGTGACTGGTAGACCCGAGACCAACGAGTGACCAGTGGACGTTAACCGGTCGTATTACACAGCCCAGTCCCAGCAACAGCCGCCATTCCTCGGTACCGAGCGGGGGTTGCTTTGGAAAAAGTTTTTTTTTTACTTTGCTCACAATCTGTCTCTACAGTTAAAAAAAATAAAAAATAAAAAAAAATAAAAAGTGGTTTGGGGGGGGGGGAACTCTTTTGTTCCCCTCCGTCTCGTATTTCGCGGAGGAAGACGGTGGCGTTGGCCCGGCGGGCCTCTCCGGTTACCACAACACGCCGCGCGGTTCCCTGGCAACGAGGCCTGGGTATAAAGACGCTGCCCTGCGCTTCTCCTCAATTAAAACCCCGCAGAGCTCACGCACCACGGACCTGCACAGCGAGCACCCAGTCTGCTTCTCAACGAACACGTCAACATGGTAAGGCGCCTTGTTTTGTATGCGCCTTTTGTCTTGTAAACATTGTGTTAGTGCAGTTTGGAGGACGGCCACAGATCAGCGGATGACACCGAAATAATCGTGAATATATAGTATATATAATATATATATATATATATAATAGTCAACTTTTCGGCGCCCACTTCGTGCTGTGAACGAAATCGTCCACCTAACTTTACTTAACGTCCAAATCATGTAGACGAATTATTAAACATGCATGTTCTGTTTATTGTTCAGACATGGGTTAAGAGGGACATAAGGCATTCCTTAGTTTGAAATATTTGAAAAATTAAATACGAGTCAGCCTAAACATGATACAATACATTTGTGTTTCACAGCACCATGTAGAATAAAAAAGTGTATGACTTTGTAGTCTCTTAAATAAAGTCTTAAAAGGGAATAAAGAAATAAAGGTATATTTTGCCAACTGGCTAGTACTGGAATGAATGAAACGTTGGATGTCTTCCCTAGCTTAGCCATCTAGAAAGTTCTGTCTTCTTGTGCTCTTGGTACTTCTGGACATTTATAGTCTTCATTGTCTTGGTTTACCGCACAGCGTGAATGCATCTCCGTCCACGTCGGCCAAGCCGGGTGCCAGATCGGCAACGCCTGCTGGGAGCTCTACTGCCTGGAGCACGGCATCCAGCCCGACGGTCAGATGCCCAGCGACAAGACCATCGGCGGGGGCGACGACTCGTTCAACACCTTCTTCAGCGAGACCGGCGCGGGGAAGCACGTCCCCAGGGCGGTGTTCGTGGACCTGGAGCCCACTGTCATCGGTATGATCCGATGTTACAAAGTAATAATTAACTAGCTTGTTGGTTTAATATTTAATTAAAAAAAATGTTGTCTTCTCAACAACGGGTAATAAGTAATTAGGGTTAGAATTTATTTATTTATAATGACCGTATTATAACTTTAAGTATGTCCATTGTTCGAAATATTTACAGTTGATAAATGCATTTACATACACATTCTATTAGCAGGAATTCATATAACAAGGCCACAGAGATCAGGAATGAATTTGACTTTTTGTTGTTTACTTTTGTTTACAAATTGTTTACATCTTTATGTTTAAATCTTTTTTAAAGTGTTTAATAATGCCTACCAGACCTAAATATCACAATAATAGTGCAATCTCAATAGGATTTGTCATCCTTTGGCACTACCTAAATATCTAATCGAATCTAAACAGAACATAACAATGTAACATGATGATGATAACACATTCTGCTTTACCTCTGCGTTAAGGGAAATCGTTGGGATTTTTCCCATCCGGACCCTATTTTCCGATCGTCAGGGTGTGAGGGACTAATGTGGACCGCCATATGTGAGATTGGTCCAGTATTGAGCGAGCGCACTGCAGCTGAAGTCAGTGTAAAAGGGCTGCAGTGTAGTCCTTTGGGGCAATGGCGCCTTGTCAGTATCCTCCGTTTGTTTTGCCACTGATCGGCTCAGATTACATTCTGTCACTATGGAAATCATCACTACGGTGAAATAAGCTTGTTTTTGTAGCGTTCGCTTGATCCGGTCTGTTTGTTAGTGTGTGCAACCAAGTCTGGCTCAAGAAGAGGTCTCGCTCTGAAATCTCGTTGCTGCGTTGTTGCAGGATATTTCCCTATGTCGTCATGACAATCTCAACCCTCCTCCCCTCGAATCTCTTAGATGACACTAAACAACGCTTTCTGTAGTCCCAACACAACAACCTCGCCTCTCTCCGGCTCTCACTCACGTTTCCACTTGCAACTCTACCTGCAACAACTCAACTCTCGCGAGCCCTCTCATAGAGCGAGACTTGGTTGGACAGAATAACAAACGGACCGTGATCAAGCGAAACGGTAAAGAAAAAACAAGTTGTATTTCTCTGTAGGGATCCTTTCCATAATGGCAGAATATAACCGGAGTCAGTGGCGAGAACAAGGACGTTTAGTGGACGTACATCGACAGGCACTATTGCCCCAAAGGATGACCTTGCAGTCCGTTTTTGCGGATTACGGCTGCAGTGTTGTCACTCAGTACTGGACGAATCTCTAAATAGTTTTTCCTTTACGGTATTTTCATGGGTTTTTGCTTTTGCTTTTGTTTGCGACTGCCAGACGAGGTGCGCACGGGAACCTACCGCCAGCTGTTCCACCCCGAGCAGCTGATCACGGGGAAGGAGGACGCGGCTAATAACTACGCCCGCGGCCACTACACCATCGGCAAGGAGATCATCGACCTCGTCCTGGACAGGACTCGCAAGCTGGTGATACTCATGAGTCATTAAGGGTGTATTAGGTCATGCACCAAAGTTAATGTCACTGATGATTGATGCTGATTTGACTCAGGCGGACCAGTGCACAGGGCTCCAAGGTTTCCTCATCTTCCACTCCTTCGGTGGAGGAACGGGCTCCGGCTTCACCTCCCTGCTGATGGAGCGGCTCTCCGTCGACTACGGGAAGAAGTCCAAGCTGGAGTTCGCCATCTACCCCGCTCCCCAGGTGTCCACCGCCGTGGTGGAGCCCTACAACTCCATCCTGACCACCCACACCACCCTGGAGCACTCCGACTGCGCCTTCATGGTGGACAATGAGGCCATCTACGACATCTGTCGTAGGAACCTGGACATCGAGCGCCCCACCTACACCAACCTCAACAGGCTGATCGGCCAGATCGTCTCCTCCATCACCGCCTCGCTGCGCTTCGACGGTGCCTTGAACGTCGACCTGACGGAGTTCCAGACCAACTTGGTGCCCTACCCTCGTATCCACTTCCCCCTGGCCACCTACGCTCCAGTCATCTCCGCCGAGAAGGCCTACCACGAGCAGCTCTCGGTGGCAGAGATCACAAACGCCTGCTTCGAGCCGGCCAACCAGATGGTGAAGTGCGACCCTCGCCACGGCAAGTACATGGCCTGCTGCCTGCTGTACCGCGGCGACGTGGTGCCCAAAGACGTCAACTCCGCCATCGCCACCATCAAGACCAAGCGCACCATCCAGTTTGTGGACTGGTGTCCCACCGGCTTCAAGGTGGGCATCAACTACCAGCCCCCCACCGTGGTGCCGGGAGGAGACCTGGCCAAGGTGCAGAGGGCCGTGTGCATGCTGAGCAACACCACCGCCATCGCCGAGGCCTGGGCGCGCCTGGACCACAAGTTTGACCTGATGTACGCCAAGAGGGCCTTCGTCCACTGGTACGTCGGGGAGGGCATGGAGGAGGGCGAGTTCTCCGAGGCCAGAGAAGACATGGCCGCCTTGGAGAAGGATTACGAAGAGGTGGGCACCGACACTGTTGGCGATGAAGGAGAGGAAGAAGGGGAAGAATATTAAGTCATGAACTCACAACAAAAGAACGTATTTATAATTCCTCCCGTTTTACTCATGTCGATAAATACTGACATTTGGCTTCACCTTTGTAAAAGAGTAGTAGATGTTAGATATTTTCTTAGCAGGGACCCCCTCAGGGGGAAGAGTTCACAACTGGCTAGGCAAGGAGCTTCTGTGATGTACAGTAAATGTGTAACTAAGGCTGTAACACGTTCTTTGTTCTGCTGTTAACCAATGTTAACCTGATTATTTTGTAGTTGAAAGATCACATCAAACTTCCTGGCATAAAACCAATATTGTTTGTTTGGTACTCTTCATGTTAACGAAGCATTTCTTTTTATGAAAGTGTGTTTAGCAAATGCACACTATTTTGATATAATGAATAAACCTTAAAAATGAGATTAAAAAAAAACCTGCTGGTGGAACAGTTTGAACAGAAATGTTCTCCAAGGACAAAGTCCGAACAAATGTTGTAGAGCAATTTTAGAGATAATCATTCGAATATTGTCGTGAATAAAACAGTTGAAAGGTTCAAGAGCAAAGTGTTATTTTTTCACCGGGAACATTTACTGCAGTATTTCCATGTCTGTTGAATGTGAGTTATTTAATTAATCCTGATTTTGTGACCTTGACTTGCCTTATCTCAATTACAGTCTTTTAGTCCCTCACTGGTCTATATCCCCCTACATCACCCACTAAACCCAAGGTAATGTACCCCAAAAACCCAGTGGTTATTCCTGTCAGGGATGTACCAATGGTAAGTATAATAAGTACCAATAACTCATGAATAGTAAAACTAAGGCAAAGGCAGAAATTAAAGTGAAAGTATTCGATGTGATAGATCAAAGAATACAGTTGATCACTCTTTTAGGCAAAGATTAATATCAATTCATAATAACTTAATAATGATACATTGTTTTACAATCAATTATGTTTGATTGTTCTGATCAGTGCAGTGAACAAAATATCTAGATCATCATGAAGGGGCTCTATTGTTTATGCTAATGTTTCATATTCCATCCATATGTAGGGGTTGTTAGCATCAGTGGTGGCTGGTGGTAACCAGGAACACACGGTGTTGATGCTGAGATATTAGCTGCCAGTGATGGTACATGTGATAACCATGGACATGAATACCCGTGTCTCCACCATGACTTTGGGAGGTGGGCCCTGAGCCAATAGCAGCCCAGCCTACAAGCCAGCAAGAACCTGCAAGAACATAACAAGGGGTGCTGAAAAAGGACCACAGGTGAGCGTGTGGGAGAAGCTAGCTAGTTTGTGGAGACTAATTACAATTAGGGGGATTTTAGTGACGTTTCAAAGACAAAGCTTTGCGTCATCCATGTTATACCTGCTGATCTAAAGAGTGACCAGTATTCAGTGGATAATCAAGGGACACCCATCTTCTAATGTCAGTCAAGCACGTTTTATGTTCTGATATTAGCAACGGCTAATTAGTCTGATATTGGTCACCCATCTACTGCCAAGTGAGGCTGCTAAAACCAGCCATCATGCACACACGCTCCACATTGAAATACAACCTCTGTTCCGGTTTTCATTCCTCTCATCTTTCTACATAGAGACGACAGCAGAGTATAAGAGAAACTGTGCGTGCTCGTGCCTGCATCTGTGTGTGTGCGTGTGTGTGTATGTGTGTGTGTGTGTGTGTGTGTGTGTGTGTGTGTGTGGTTGTGTGTGTGTGTGTGTGTGTGTGTGTGTGTGTGTTTGTGTCAGTGTTTTGCCTCTGCTAAGCATTATTGCACACAAATCAAATCGGTTATTTCCTGCTTGTAAAAGATGAACTACTCATTACTCAGGAAGAAGAAAAGAAAGCGTCTCCAGCACCATGTTTTTCTTTTAAATGTGTATAAGAGGCAGTAAAGCCAAGTCATTGCAACGTGGTTGGTGGGGTGACATAAGAACGGTTGGTCTCCTGCAGTGTATCTGCACCTCCCCCCACCACGTCGTTGGCGCAGAGTCACACCGGTCATCGTCGCCGCCGCCAATGGGATAACCCCATTTCATTTTAGAGCCCGCCCCCTAGGACTGTATATATACACATTCCTACTGCGCTTCCCCCATTACCGCCTTCACTCACCGAATCCTCGACGTCGGAAAGAAGGACATTAATCGAAAAAATGGTGAGCATAGCGAACATATTGCCTTGTAGACTAGATTGGATTCAAATAATCCCCCACCTGACGAAAAGTCACGGTTGATCATAGATTGTGAACCGTGGCTTGTTTGTCTGGAACTAAGCAAATGTGGTTAGCCTGTTAAGTCAAGAAAATAATTCGCGTTTGGTTCTAGTTACGGTAATACAATTGTCTGAAATCCAGCTTTTCCTTTCCTCTTCCTCGCCATGACGGTCACCCACCCGGGGGTTGGGTCGCAGCCCGCCGTGACTTGCGTGGGACTTAAGCAGCTAAGATGACGCAGTTTCCCACACTGCAGCGATTAAAAAAAAAAACGAATGTAATAAAAAGCAACTGCGTGTTCCAAGGTCACACTGTCGTAGGGGGAAAAAACGAGCCGTTCAAACCAAAGCGTCGTGCTTCTTTTGTTCCGCTCGTGTGATGGCGACGGCACCTCAGCGCGCCTTTTTTCTTTTTTTTTCAACCCGAGAAAATGGTACCAGCGGGCGGGGATCTGGGACGAGCTGTGACGGGAAGGCGCGATCTGATTACGGGCCCTTTGGTCCGTTAAATAAAAGCAGCGGGCTTTGACACTTGAAAGGTGGGGGGGGGGGGGGGGGGGGTAACTTGGGAGTGGCCACTGGTGCGACCGGGTTTTAACTGGGCCTCAACCCTCCCACAGCCCAGATTTTACCCGAACTGGGTGGGGGGGGGGGGGGGGGGGGTGGTTCGGTTTGGTTGGGGCTGCAGTAAATCTCTGGGCGTGACGCAGCATTCAAAAAGCACACATTTCCAACCTGCATTAGCGCCATCTTCGAAGAGCGCACAGTGCATATCGACCTGATTTGCATTTGACGGGGGGGGGGGATGCATTTATGCATCGAGCAGGTGCCTTTTCTCGAAGCCTCTCCCTCCTCCCCCCTCTCTCCCTCCCCAATGCGTCATCCGGTGAACGATTCGCCGCATTCTTAACACGTCAAAGGAGACGTCAGTGAAGCGGACTGTAGAAAGGAAAGAGCATGCAGGTGATCGACGTCCTGAAGCGGTTCGTGTCAGTGTTGAAGGCAACGCATTTCAAAATGGTCGCAGTTTTGACCGTACACATGGCGTTTGGACTACTTTAGTGTGGTACACTGGTCGTGTAACGCATTGAAGTGTGACCGTGCTGGACAATATTTAAACGGGTTCGTGCCATTTAGTCTTTTTTGGGGGGGACGGGACGCGCAAGGCACCCCCCCCCCTCATTAAAAGCCATCGCAGATTATATATATTTATTACATATACTCAAGAACATACATTTACAAGTTTGAAATAGAATGGCGACGCTTAATCCTCGCGAGAGCAAGTAAATCCCACTGGAAATCCAAATGGAATGGGGCCTTCACATCAATGGAACCTCCCTGGCTGCAATCTACAACGTAAAATGGCGTCATGTATGTTGACGTTAGGGGACATTAAAATTGATTTGTCACCGTGGCCTGTACATTCTATTGGAAAAAATGGTGGTATCTTTTAGACGACACGACAACAATCATATACATGTAATAGCTTAAATACAGCAGAATAAGTCGTTTGTTATGTTTGAATAAAGATAAACGTAATCACCGGCACTGGGTTGCGCCAGTAACCCCAACCCTAACTTGTAACAACCTAGTAATACACTTTTCCCACTCTACAGCGCGAGTGTATCTCCATGCATGTCGGCCAAGCCGGAACCCAGATGGGCAACGCCTGCTGGGAGCTCTACTGCCTGGAGCACGGCATCCAGCCCGACGGTCAGATGCCCAGCGACAAGACCATCGGCGGGGGCGACGACTCGTTCAACACCTTCTTCAGCGAGACCGGCGCGGGGAAGCACGTCCCCAGGGCGGTGTTCGTGGACCTGGAGCCCACTGTCATCGGTGAGCCGTGAACGCATTTAGGACCGGCGTGTGGCTTTTTCTTCTGGGATAGGTCTTCTCGTGTAGTGTCGCACGAACATGGTGCAACGATGAATGCGTACGACGGTGCAAGAAACCGACTAAACGGGAATATTCTGAAGCGTTTATTCCATGCAGAAGAAATACCCCGTCCATATCATCAAATACTGGGTTATGCATTCAATAATATAACCCAGAATTTGATGAAATGGTAACTTGGGTGATGCATTCAATAGGGTAACCCAGTATTTGATTTAATGGTAACTTGGTAACCATATCCTCAAATAAAGGGTTAAGCATTCATGCATTACCCATTCTTTGATGGTTACTTGGTAACCATATCATGTAGTAATGGGTAATGCATTCAGTAGCATGGGTCCCTTAAGCGCAGATCGCTGAAGGGGGACTTGAGTTGTCTAACGTAAACCACTCTTAAGGTGATGTTGGGGTTTGTTTATTATTATTAATAATTAATAACATATTGAGGTCACTTCGTGCGTCATCCAAACGAACCGAGCCTCGATACAGTTTGGATGAAGTCAACCGCTGATTTCCATAAAACAAGGCGAGCTGGTTCTTGGCTCATCTCGAGGCTGAAGGATGTTTTCTTTGTGACTCCTGCCAGACGAGGTGCGCACGGGAACCTACCGCCAGCTGTTCCACCCCGAGCAGCTGATCACGGGGAAGGAGGACGCAGCCAATAACTACGCCCGTGGCCACTACACCATCGGCAAGGAGATCATCGACCTCGTCCTGGACAGGACTCGCAAGCTGGTGAGAGATGATCTTGTTCTTTTGTCCGTTATGGTTCGCAGGCCTGAATGTATTAATACAAAAACAAGGCTGTTTTTGTCTTTGACTTGGCTGCCATCTACAGGTAAACGTTGGTACTGTAAAGGCATTAATGGTTGGAACCCAGTTCTACCAGATCATTCATTATTTTGGAGATCAAGGTGATACTGTGACACAAAAGTAACAAAACAAAAAAAGTGTTCTAATATTTTGTCAACCAAAATGAACGTCACATCCATACAACTACAAATTTCATAAGTGCAACAAAAATGGGCTATTTATTTTATATGTACTTTATACGCTGTGTTATCTTCATTTTAGGGGTCAAGTAGGTTTTGTGTCTCCAGATGAATTTTATTTGGTGGGAGAGGGACCAAAAATGGCTCTTATGATAGTGAAGGTTGCACAGCCCTGCACTAGACGAACACTTTAGAGTCAAAGCAACACGATCACACCCGTCTCCCCCCCCCCACCCCCCTCCTCTCAGGCGGACCAGTGCACAGGGCTCCAAGGTTTCCTCATCTTCCACTCCTTCGGTGGAGGAACGGGCTCCGGCTTCACCTCCCTGCTGATGGAGCGGCTCTCCGTCGACTACGGGAAGAAGTCCAAGCTGGAGTTCGCCGTCTACCCCGCTCCCCAGGTGTCCACCGCCGTGGTGGAGCCCTACAACTCCATCCTGACCACCCACACCACCCTGGAGCACTCCGACTGCGCCTTCATGGTGGACAATGAGGCCATCTACGACATCTGTCGTAGGAACCTGGACATCGAGCGCCCCACCTACACCAACCTCAACAGGCTGATCGGCCAGATCGTCTCCTCCATCACCGCCTCGCTGCGCTTCGACGGTGCCTTGAACGTCGACCTGACGGAGTTCCAGACCAACTTGGTGCCCTACCCTCGTATCCACTTCCCCCTGGCCACCTACGCTCCAGTCATCTCCGCCGAGAAGGCCTACCACGAGCAGCTCTCGGTGGCCGACATCACAAACGCCTGCTTCGAGCCGGCCAACCAGATGGTGAAGTGCGACCCTCGCCACGGCAAGTACATGGCCTGCTGCCTGCTGTACCGCGGCGACGTGGTGCCCAAAGACGTCAACTCCGCCATCGCCACCATCAAGACCAAGCGCACCATCCAGTTTGTGGACTGGTGTCCCACCGGCTTCAAGGTGGGCATCAACTACCAGCCCCCCACCGTGGTGCCGGGAGGAGACCTGGCCAAGGTGCAGAGGGCCGTGTGCATGCTGAGCAACACCACCGCCATCGCCGAGGCTTGGGCGCGCCTGGACCACAAGTTTGACCTGATGTACGCCAAGAGGGCCTTCGTCCACTGGTACGTCGGGGAGGGCATGGAGGAGGGCGAGTTCTCCGAGGCCAGAGAAGACATGGCCGCCTTGGAGAAGGATTACGAAGAGGTGGGCACCGACAGCGTCAACGAAGAGGACGAGGGGGAAGAATATTAAGACGCCAATGGGCCGGGCTTCGTTGGCGAAGGTAGATGGGCACTGGCAAGGAAAATACAGCGTTGGACCTCATTCCATTTAAATAATGCATTCCTCTGAGCCACAGATACCATTCCGCCTGCATTCGAAGCATCCACGTTATTAAAAAGTAATCTTAAAAGATGCTTTCGTGTGGTCTTTTTCTGGTGTTTTCTTTAGCATTGTGACGGATTTGAATAAGTTTCAGCTGAGCTAGTGCAGTCGGCTTCAAACGGCTTGCGTACAGATGCATGTTAATCATTGCTGAAATGGGTGAATACACGGATGCAGTTCAATGAGGGTTGTCTTGTTAGTGTAAGATAAATAATACATTCAGCTTAAAGAGTGATGGTCACCTTTTGATGTCGGTAAGTGGTCAGAGTTAAAGTCAAAGCATCAATTCCATATGTAAATGTCCCTGTTTACACAATGTATGTATAACTATAATAAAAGTGGTCAGCATGGCTGACCATTTGCAGCGGAGTCTATATAGGCAGGACGGCCATCTTGAGCTAAACTTTAAAATGTTATAAATAAGTAGGGCCTTCTCTAGCCAGAGGTTCTGGCGCCCCCTTCTGGCCCAGGGGCGTTTGGTGTAGAGAGATGTCATACACTCCCAACATAAACTAGTAGTGTGACAATATGTGGCTGCTGTTGGCTCAAGAGTGACGAGGTTTGGGTGAAAAATAAAAAAGATCGAATAAAGATAAAAAAGTTATAGAAATAAAACACGTTACAGAGCAAGGGAATCCACTGTTCTGTTTTAGGAAGGAGAGTATATATATATACATACATATATATATATTTATTTATATATATATTGCCAATGAGGTAACAATGGCGATTGCTTTCACTGATGAAAACCCTTGCATTTGCGGTTTTTATAAACGTTACAAGCTGGGTGTCGGTGGCAAAGCCGACTGTTTCAATGGGGAAAAATGACCGCTTGACACCAAAAATGTTGAAAAGTCTCCAAATTGACAGCGGTGTTTCCGACGTGGCTTAGTTAGTGTGTGGTTTGATCCAGGGTTCAAGGCCTTATGTTGGTGGTTTTTCAAACAATTTAAGGCCTTATATATAAAAAATAAAAAGAAAGGGGTGTAAGTCCACGTGATACGAATGAAAAACGCGCAAGGATACGTGACAACAGGTTCGTGACCGAACACTCACTTCAGTGATCCACGCCCCCCCCCCCCATTCCCACTTCCATTCATCAAATCCACCGTGCGCGCTCTGTCCGTGTTACGCAGCGCGTAACACGGACAGAGCGCGCACGGTGGATTTTATGGTCGAGTCCCTGTGTGTGTGTGTGTGTGTGTGTGTGTGTGTGTGTGTGTGTGTGTGTGTGTGTGTGTGTGTGTGTGTGTGTGTGTGTGTGTGTGTGTGTGTGTGTGTGTGTGTGTGTGTGTGTGTGTGTGTGTGCGTGCGTGCGTGCGTGCGTGCGTGTGTGTGTGTGTGAGCTAACGGTTAATGTAGAAACTGGCAAACTACGCTATTTCAGTGTCGTTTCGTAAGCCTGGCCCAGGAGCTTCCTGCCGCTGCAGATGACGCCGCTGAAGAAACTGCAGAAAAGGAGGCTGATGCTAACGTTACACCTGGTAAGTGAAAGTCGCATATATCTAGTGTGTGTGCGTGTGACTGTGTGTGCGTGTGACTGTGTGCGTGTATGTATGTGTGTGTGTGTGTGTGACTGTGCGTGTATATGTGTGTGTGTGTGTGTGTGTGTGTGTGTGTGTGTGTGTGTGTGTGTGTGTGTGTGTGACAGAATACAATGTTGTGATTCCACTGTATATCTCCTTGTTCCTTTTAGATGAGAAAGTTGGGTAAATGTCAGCCAAAGCTGGTACAAACAATTTCAATTCGTAAAGTCAATTACTATATGCAAATGAGAGTATAGTTAATTCATGGTCATCTTAAAAGGTGCAGTAATTTCAGGCTTTTACACCATTAAATTACTATATGGTTTGTTAGATATGAATAGTTAGAGCTATAGTTAGAGCTATTGAAAGAGTGGAACATAAGTCTCCTTTCGTCTCCTTTTCATGCATTGGTTAGCCATGGTGCGAAGATTGTAAACAGTTCTTTCAATTATTTCGAGTCCATTTTCACCTTGTTCAGGGGGTGCTGAGGATACAAAAAGGACACCTTGTATGATGATGTTCGTTGGTCGTGTTTTTGTTTACTTCCAGGCTGTGCTGTTTGCCGCACTACGAAATCAACTGGCGTTCTCACAGTAAAAAAAGAGTGTCCAATATCTGAGGAAGGGGGTTTCCTTTAAGATCCGCTCCTCGGGCTCAAACGCTAAGCAGAGAACCGGCTCTGGCCTCCTTGAGGAACAAGATCCGCTCCTCAGGCTCAGGAGCTGGAGTGGACAGGATTTTGCTTGGAAATGCGGTGAGAGACTGTGTTAGCCGAGGCCGCCGCAGTATTCAGAACGGCATACTGCTAAGATGCATGACCTTGATGACCTATGACCCTTCACTGACCATGGTGTAGCGCACATGAGCAAAAGAGACGCAGAAAAAGAAATAGTTAACAGCCTTGTGTCTTCTTCAAGCAAGTCTGTTCTGGTCTTTGATTCAGAATTCTTTCAGAATTCCCTCAATTACGTGTGGATGCATTTGCTGTTATGCGTTGGCATTTTGCGTTAGCACTGGTGGTGCTAATGGGGTGTCACTCTGGGACGGGAATCATCCCAGTATACCCATTACAGTAAACTAGGTCACTCATCGTAAGTGTCTTGTTGGTGTAGTGGTAAGACCTGCTGATTGAAGGGCTGGAGACCAGGGTTCAATAAGTTTTATAAAGTAATTGTGTGAACATTATGTCAAATATTAGTTCAGACCATTTTCCAATCTCTGGCTCTGTGGCGCAGTGGATAGAGCTCTGGGCTCTTGGCTATGAAGTTATTAGTTCAAGTCCTGCTAATGTTGGTTGTTTTTCAAACATAAAGTCATTGTGTCAATATAATGTCAAATATAATCGATAGTGAAGTGTTTTGTAACATAACAATGTTGTGTGAATTTAAAACTATCAAATCCTACCCTCCAACCGTATCATCCACAATGTCTCGGTGGTGGGGAGCTATCGGTTATGGGTGCCAGAGTTCCTGGTTCAGTAGTAGTCATAATACTATGTCTATGTCATGTGAATAGAAAAGTCAAGTATAACTTCCGAGCGAGATGAAGTTGTCGTCCTGGTGGCGCAGCGGTAAGAGCGTTAGGTTAACACTCTGTAGACTCCGGTTCGAGTCCCCGCTCACACGGCCACCAGGAAGGTGGAAATCCTAAAATGTCCTGCTGTATTCTTTAATTGAGAACTCTTGTTTCTATGTCATAGAAAGGTCAAGTATAACTTCCGAAAAGTCTCTAGTCGGCGTCCTGGTGGTGCAGTGGTAAGAGCGTTAGGTTAACACTCTGTAGACTCCGGTTCGAGTCTCCACTCACACGGCCACCAGGAAGGGGGAACCCCCAAAAGGTCCCCCAACGTCAGCAGAACCCCCCCGCCCCCCCCTTCACAGGGGGTGGGGGGGGTGTTGCAACTAAATGGGTCTTGCGAAAAGTTACAAGGTCCTTTTGAGGAGGTGGACGTGGTGGTGGACATGGTGGTGGACGTGGTGGTGGACGTGGTGGTGGACGTGGTGGTGGACGTGGTGGTGGACGTGGTGGTGGACGTGGTGGTGGACGTGGTGGTGGACGTGGTGGTGGACGAAGAGGTGGACGTGGTGGTGGACGAAGAGGTGGACGAAGAGGTGGACGTGGTGGTGGTGGACGAAGAGGTGGACGTGGTGGTGGTGGACGAGGAGGTGGACGAGGAGGTGGACGAGGTGGTGGACGAAGAGGTGGACGAAGAGGTGGTGGAGGAGGTGGAGGTGGTGGAGGAGGTGGTGGAGGTGGAGGTGGTGGATGAAGAGGTGGAGGAGGTGGTGGATGAAGAGGTGGAGGAGGTGGTGGATGAAGAGGTGGTGGATGAAGAAGTGGTGGTGGAGGAGGAGGTGGTGGTGGAGGTGGTGGTGGAGGAGGTGGATGAAGAAGTAGTGGTGGACGTAGAAGAAGTGGTGGATGTAGAAGAAGTAGTTGAAGGAAGTAGTTTTGAAGAAGTAATTGAGTAGGTCCCCCCCCCCCCCCCCCCCCCCCCCCCCCCCCCCCCCCCCCCATAAGGGGGAGGAAAGTAGTCGTACTATTGTAAAGGGGGGGGTATATAAGGGGGGGGGGGGGGACCTACTTAACTACTTCTTCAAAACTACTTCCTTCAACTACTTCTTCTACATCCACCACTTCTACGTCCACCACTTCTTCTTCTACGTCCACCACTTCTACTTCTTCTTCTTCTACGTCCACCACTACTTCTTCATCCACCTCGTCCACCACCACCACCACCTCATCCACCACCACCACCACCACCTCTTCGTCCACCACCTCTTCGTCCACCACCTCTTCTTCGTCGTCGTCCACCACCTCTTCTTCGTCGTCGTCCACCACCTCTTCTTCGTCGTCGTCCACCACCTCGTCCACCACCACGTCCACCACCTCGTCCACCACCTCGTCCACCACCTCGTCCACCACCTCGTCCACCACCTCGTCCACCACCTCGTCCTCAAAAGGACCTTGTAACTTTTCGCAAGACCCATTTAGTTGCAACACCCCCCCCACCCCCTGTGAAGGGGGGGGCGGGGGGGTTCTGCTGACGTTGGGGGACCTTTTGGGGGTTCCCCCTTCCTGGTGGCCGTGTGAGTGGAGACTCGAACCGGAGTCTACAGAGTGTTAACCTAACGCTCTTACCACTGCACCACCAGGACGCCGACTAGAGACTTTTCGGAAGTTATACTTGACCTTTCTATGACATAGAAACAAGAGTTCTCGATTAAAGAATACAGCAGGACATTTTAGGGGTTCCCCCTTCCTGGTGGCCGTGTGAGCGGGGACTCGAACCGGAGTCTACAGAGTGTTAACCAACACTCTTACCGCTGCGCCACCAGGACACATATTAGAATCACTTCGGAAGTTATACTTGACCTTACTGTTCACATGACATAGAAACAAGAGGTTTCCATTAAAGAGGGACTTGAACCCGGGTTTCCAGAGCATAAGTCCACAGCGCTCTCCACTCACCCACAGAGACCGTGAAATTGACATGGTTGGAGGTCATACATGACAGTACAATAGAGAGAGAGGCGCCATGGAGGGAGGTGAGAGGAGGGAGGAGACAGTGAGAGAGGTGAGATGATGGAGGAGACAGGGAGGGAGGAGGGAGGAGACAGGGAAGGAGGTGAGAGGAGGGAGGAGACAGGGATTAGATTATATTAGATTAAACTTTATTGTCGTTGTGCAGAGTACAAGTACAGAGACAACGAAATGCAGTCAGCGTCCAACCAGAAGTGCAAAAAAGCAGTAAGGTGCAGAGTATTCTACGCAACCTTTACAATAAACCGGTCTTTCAACATCCAGTACATTAAAAGAGCAGTGTATAGACAGTATGAACAGTATAGACAGGTATATCGAGTTAAGTATGGAGTATAGCATACATTAAGGACATAGACAGTACATAATAAGAGCAGTGTATAGACAGTATGAACAGTGTAGACAGGTATATCTAGTTAAGTATGGAGTATGGTTTAGTTTGATACAGGTTACAGGGAGGGAGGAGAGGAGAGGAGGGAGGACACAAGGAGGGAGGAGAGAGAGGAGTGAGGAGACAGGTAAGGAGGTGAAATGAGGGAGGATACAGGGATAAAACACATATAAGTGATCAATGGAAACAAACATCAGCAGGAATTGAACCATGGTTTACCCACCAGTGCTATCCACTGGACCACTGAGACGGACAATAAACAATGCTCGATAATCGACTTACTATCTATGATTTACTATCTATTCATTCTATTGTCAATGATCTTTGATCATTGATCTGACAATGAGCAAATCTATCATTCATCAATCATCTTATCAATAAAGAGGTTATCCATGACATTACAATGTATACAGTGATTTTCTTTCCTTCTTCATTTGTTCGTTCGTTACCTCAAGGCAGAAAATGAGGACGGGCGTCCGGCGAATTTTGATTAATTTGTAAATCGATTCTTTTCGTTCGACCAGCGCCCACCAGAAGGTGGACACGATACCTGTCTATACTGTTCATACTGTCTATACACTGCATTATAATGTACTGGATGTATACTGTACATATCCTTACTTAACTGTATATACCTGTCTATACTGTTCATACTGTCTATACACTGCATTATAATGTACTGGATGTATACTGTACATATCCTTACTTAACTGTATATACCTGTCTATACTGTTCATACTGTCTATACACTGCATTATAATGTACTGGATGTATACTGTACATATCCTTACTTAACTGTATATACCTGTCTATACTGTTCATACTGTCTATACACTGCATTATAATGTACTGGATGTATACTGTACATATCCTTACTTAACTGTATATACCTGTCTATACTGTTCACTGCACCTTAATGCTTTTTTGCACTTCTGGTTGGACACTGACTGCATGTCGTTGTCTCTGTACTTGTACTCTGCACAACGACAATAAAGTTTAATCTATTCTAATCTAAAGGAAAGAGTTATACTGATTTTGAAATACTAATTCAATTGTTTTTATTTTGAAGTCTATATGAAAAGCATATTGGTCTGTATTTAGCTTAACAACTGTCATCAGTTGTAGCGTATTAAAGTTAATTTCCCTGTGAAAAGCTAAAACGATGCCAACGTCTCTTTCGCTTATACGAATATGACTACAAATTATTTAAGAAGCATACTCTGTAAATGATGACAGCACAAGCCAGACAAAATACTGTTTATTGGTCGGTACGTTTTGGAAAAACAAATGAAATCCTGACAAGGAAACATTATATATGCATAAGAAACAATTGATCAAAAGTAAAAATGCTTCCAAAAGAGATTTGCAACATTAATGGTGCCACAAATTAAACCTTTACTAGATGAATATGTGGTATAAGTAATCAGTCAATATTATTTGTTAATTACTAAGAGTGTCTATGTGGAGTCTTTGAGCATTAACTAGTGAAAGCCTTAACATACTGTTCATCATAGTAACCCAATTATATGTCGGTTATCAGTAGTCAAACAAATAAATTATAGACAAGAATACTGACAAACCCTTGTCAAAGGGGAGGTTGTTTCTCTGATAACACTGAGAACAAAAAACAAGATACAAACACTCAAATTCTCAACAAATCAGGTTTTTACATCAGCGTCCGGGCATAAAATCTGTTATAGTTAACTTCAAAATGACCCCTCTACACAGAATTTGGATGTAGGAAGCAAATCTTTTTTTTATTGTAATAAAAGTAAACGCAATATCATTTCTGAATACCTAACATGTTATGTGCCACAATTATTAACCGAAATGCCAACGAACATACCAAAAATACTTCCCACTGTCATTAGGCAGGCTGGGTCTCAAAAATCCTTTACGTCAAAATGACATTTCTCGCGCCTCCAAGTCTTACATTCCTCGCTGTACCTCAAAACCGCCGCCGTCGTCGTGACGACCAAACACTGGCTCGACCGTAGTGAAACGGGCGACTCTCCTCTCGTGTGTTTGGGACGCCCCGCCTACATCGGATACAACAGGTACCCCGAAAAGGTGGAGTGGACGTACTGGCCGGCGTAGAGTCCTGCGGCCTGATCCGACGGCAGCTGCAGGTGCACGGCGTCGCCTTGCTTCAAGGGAAGCACGGCGCTCCCGGACGACTGATCCACCGACCCCTTCTTGTACTCGTCGTACGTGTACATCACCGGCTCGTTGTTCTTCGTCAGGGCCACCCAGACGTTGCCCCCTTTGCAGTGGACGTGGTAGGCGAAGTAGTAGACCCCCGGTACGGTGCAGGTGAATATCCCGGTCTGGGGGTTGTAGTCCTGGTTGCCGTTGTGCAGGAGCTTGTCGAAGACGACCGGGGAACCGACCGGGGGGAAAGGGTTGGTGAGCTTGGCGGTGAAGGCTGGCATCTCCAGACCTGCCCCCCCCACATCCCCGCCGCTCTTGGAGTACTTGTAGCCGTGTTCTTGTCCGTTGTAAGGCCCGGTAGCGGGGAGAACCAGTCCGAGGTCCGGGTACGGAGACGACGGTCCGGGAGGACCGGGCGGACCCGGGTTGCCAGGTTGTCCGGGACGGCCCGAGAGGCCACTCGGACCGGGCGTGCCCTGGGGGCCAACGTTACCCGGGACCCCGGGTTTCCCCTCACCGGGATAGCCCGGTTTACCGGGTGGACCCATTTCCCCTTTGGGGCCGGGAATACCCGGAGGACCGAGCGACCCCCCTGGGCCCGTGAGTCCCGGGATCCCCTTAGGTCCCTGGACTCCTCGCTCTCCGGGTTGCCCCCCTTCCCCTTTTTGACCCAGGAACCCCCCATTTCCAGGGACACCAGGAGACCCGTTCTGACCATGTTCCCCTTTAGGTCCCCTGGGACCCGGCAGACCTCTGGGTCCCGACTGGCCCCCTTGTCCCGGTAAACCTGCTTGTCCTGGAAGTCCTGCGGGGCCGAGTTCACCGCGTCCACCCGGGGCTCCTTTGGTCCCCATGGTACCTTCATCCCCCTTCGGCCCCGTGAATCCCAGCCCTCCCGAGGGCCCCATTGGACCCGGTTGGCCAGGGTTGCCGGTGAGTCCTGGGGGGCCGTTGTCCCCCGGAAGGCCTACGTGACCTTTGTCACCCTTTGGGCCTTGAATACCCGGAAACCCGCCATGTCCCTTGAGACCCTTAGGGCCCGGGTAACCGGGCTTCCCATATCCCGTTAGGCCGGGCCCCCCTGGTAAACCGGGGGAACCTGGCACCCCTTTTGCTCCGGGGGCCCCCAGTGGTCCCGGCAAACCGTCTAATCCAGGTTGTCCGACTCCCGGCAAACCTTGCGGTCCCGGTTCGCCAGATAATCCCTGTGGGCCCGCGTATCCCGGCTCTCCGTGGGGACCGGGTTTTCCCGCCAACCCCGGCTGCCCGGGAAGTCCGTTCAAACCCGGTTTTCCGATACCAGGGAGTCCGACTTCCCCTCGGTTTCCCGGTGGGCCGCTGGGTCCTTTCAAACCCGGAAGTCCGGGAGCGCCGATTCCTTTGTCCCCCTTGGGGCCGGAGGGGCCGGGAAGACCCGCTATTCCCTTGAACCCGGGCTCTCCTCGAGGTCCGGATTGTCCAGGAAGACCCTGCCCCCCGGCTTTCCCGATCCCCTGTAGCCCCGGGGGACCCGGAACCCCAGGGGGCCCGGGAAGTCCGATAGGCCCCTCCCCGCCTCTGGAGCCCATCTCCCCCTTCTGGCCTGCTAATCCCGGTACTCCGGGTTTTCCTGTCATTCCAGGATGTCCGGGTTTTGCCACTCCAGGGTAGCCCTGAGGACCCGGGGGCCCGGGTTTTCCTTGGGCCCCTGGTTGCCCGTGGCCCGGCATCCCGGGGGGCCCTTGCGGTCCTGGAGGGCCCTGGACCCCTTGTGGTCCCTCTCTGAGATCATGTCCAGTGGGGCCGGCGAGCTGGGGCCCCTTTGCACCTCGGGGGAACGTCTCTCCTGAGGGTGAGGAAGATCAGATACGGGGTCCATTCAATTCAATTCAACTTTATTTGTACAGCCCTTAATCACAGTTCCAGTCTCTTATGAGTTTAAGGGTGTATGTACGACCCCCCCCCCCCCCCCCCCCCCCCCGGCCCTAGCCCCTTAACAACTCCCTTAATCCGCAAGGAAGAAATCCTGAGAAGGAACACCGAGTGGGGGATCTCTCCTTCCAGGGATGGTTAGGAGTGCAAGGGGCGCCATCATTAACACGCATACAAGCAAAACATTTTAAATCATTTAGTTAATGAAAGTAAATATAAATAGTGTCTATGGTGATGGGGTGCTGCCCCCCCCCCCCCCCCTCCGAATGGGTTTCTTTTATTCTACACACATGCTGGTCTCTCTTGCCATTGGCTTAGAGTCCTAGCTGTATCAGGCCCCGCCCACATGAGCTTTGTTGTGGTGTTATAATCTGTGAAGAAAAAACTCGAGAGCTTTATACACCCGTTGTTTCTGATTCAAAATGTACAAACAGGGATGTGGTGTGAGTGTGTGTGTGTGTGTGTGTGTGTGTGTGTGTGTGTGTGTGTGTGTGTGTGTGTGTGTGTGTGTGTGTGTGTGTGTGTGTGTGTGTGTGTGTGTGTGTGTGTGTGTGTGTGTGTGCGCGTGTGCGCGCGTGTGCGCGCGTGTGCGCGCGTGTGCGTGCGTGTGCGTGTGCGTGTGTGTGTGTGTGTGTACGTGCGCGTGTGCGTGCGTGCGTGCCTCACCTTTTCCCTTGCCCATGGGCAGTGGCAGCTGAGGCAGCTCTTTGCCGTACTGCGGCAGCATCAGTGTCTCCTTGCCGTAGGGCCCCTGCAGCATCTCGTTCCCCAGGTGCTGGTGCTGCTGCTGCTGCTGGTGGTGATAGCCGTCGTTGTGCTGCGGCGGGGGCTGGTTGGAGCCGTAATAGGCCCCCCCGCGGGCGAGGCACGGCAGGTGGAGGGCGACGACGAGGACGTGGAGCGAGTGGAGTCGTGCGGCGGCCATTTTGTGCTGGAGGGAAATCAGACGCGAGACGACGTAGTTGGAGAAACGGGAAAACAAGCAAGGCGTGCTTAAGCTATATGCTTGTGTTTTTGTGGATGACTTTCGGATGTTTTTTGGATGCGTTTAGCCACCGCCGCCACTAGAGGTCGATCTCAGGCTCAGTGAAGGCGTTGCAAAGTTGTGGAATATGCAGTGTTGTATGTTCACCGCTAGGGGGCGTCCAAGCGTCACATTAAATGAACGGCACTGCGCGATAACTGAGAATGATGCATTGTTTTCTACTCAGAGGAGGAGGAGGAGGAGGAGGAGGAGGAGAAGGAGGAGGAGGGCCCCCCCCCCGCCCTTTTTGTCCTGTTCTGTGGCGCCACATATCACAGGTTCGATGGATACATTCACCTAAAAATACGGCCTCTCTAAAGCAGAACTTTATTCCTCTTGGTCACGCCTTACCTTGAACACACCTCCTCCTCCTCCTCCTCCTCCTCCTCCTCCTCCTCCTCCGTGGCTGTGTATCCCTGGTCTGCTTGGTTAACTGTCCTTTTGTGTTCAAGACCACGCCCTCCTGCCTCTTGCCTCTCTACCTCTGGCCTGATTCTCTGGGTGTTGTCTGGGGCATGTGGGGGTCAGGTGGGGGTTATTTTATATTAATAATTATATAGAACTATATTTTAATATATTAATAATAATTGTCAATCAACTGCAGCTGCTGATTGGCTGAAGTCTGCCCTCTCTCTCAAATAAATTACATTAATAAGAGTTCATTTGAATGTTTTTTTCTCATATTGCCGAATTATTCATGATTGAAATCAAAGTTTGATAAAAAAATATAAATCATTATCATTTTTCTAATTAAGATCAGCATGTATAAGAACCACTACAGTTCAAGATATTACAACTTGTATTATCAGGGTTCAAGGCCTCCTTGCGATTGTTGTTGGGAATGCCTCTGCACATCGTATTAATCTCGCCTCATATTAGATAAACGGTTGTGATTGGTCGGTCTATCTCACGGGAGAGAAGCCAGACCTTACCTGCGGAGCCAATGAAACACGAGCTCGCGAGATTCGTCCGGTTCCCGGGCTATTCCAGATCCCCTGTGATAGACTAGTGTGTGTCCTAGCTTAAAAACTCAAAAATACATCAAGGGGTCTGTGGTAAGGGGGGCGTGGCTTAGCGCCGGCTGCAGACAGAAGGGGCGCAGCGGCTCAATTGGGGTCACAGACGCAGCTGTAGGGGATGAGCGCAATCAGGTCATCTACCATAAAAGACTAACATGTGTTGTGCTCTCCCCACAGTGAGGTCGGGTCCGGACACGCGGGCGGAGGTTTCTTTGCTGTGCCGGCTCGAAGTCCGGAGACGTGACTTGTGTTAAACGTGCGCGTCCAAGAAGGACGGTGACTCTTGGTTTTGATTTAAAAGGAAAATAAAAAGGACATTTCTTTGCATTAACCCTCGTTGTGTGGTTTACCCTGGCCTGTAGCTTGGACGTCTGCTACACGGTCCAATCAAATCAATAGCAAAACAGCTAAGCTCTGAGTGACACATTAACTCTCTAACAAAAAAGAAAAAGAAAAAGGTCTATCCTGTTTAAATACCATTCCAGACCACATCAAAGTAAACCCTGTTAACCAAGTTCTGCTCTGTTCTGTTCAATAAAACAAACATTCTGGATGTCATGTGACCCAAACTCACTCACAGAGCTCAGAGTGTCCTCTTAAAGCCTCATAACGAGCGCATAATCACCCAACACTCCTCCAAAACAAAAGCGCACTCGGCCTCAGACTAGCCCTTTGGTACGCTTGCAACGCCAGCTATTCTGAAGCTACACCAACGCAGGGGAAAACCCAAAGCACATGCCTGGCGCCCCCAAAGCACATGCCTGGCACCCCCAAAGCAAATGCCTGGCACCCCCGAAGCAAATGCCTGGCACCCCCAAAGCCTGGCGAGAAATGTATTTAGAAATTGATATACACATTTCACCATGTTTTTAAGTCATTTTGTAATACTTCTAGTATGAGGTATGAGTACCATGAGGTACTCATGGTATTAGTACTCATGGCATTAGTACTCATGGTACATGGTACTAATGAGTGTACCTCATGGTATCCCAGTACCATGAGGTATATGATACTATGAGGTATAGTGTGTACCTCATCGTGTGCAGTACGGGTTGTGGTGCCTTGCTCAACTGCACACTCAAGGGAGTCAGGGATGGAACTCTCGACCTATTCCGTTGCCTGACAACCTGCCTATTCCAGTTCCCATGTACGGTTTCATACACACAACCGCTTAAGCTAAGTACAGAGGTACATAGCCCAGTTTTTATTGGTTTTCAAACAAACATAAGAAAGCATAAAGTTCCAAAGTTGTCGGTTACGGTTAAGAAAAATAAAAGTATTGAAGAAAATGCAAACAAACAAACCTGTGTTTGTGTGATTATGTCTTGACATGGGGAAACAAGATGGTCACACACACACACACACACACACACACACACACACACACACACACACACACACACACACACACACACACACACACACACACACACACACACACACACACACACACACACACACACACACACACACACACACACACAAAATCCCTTGCATGGTGTAAAAGTGTATTTTTGGTACGATTTCAATTCCTAATCTAGGACATGCAGACCACATATGTAAAGAAAACAAGGTGAAGACACAATTACTGGTTTTGTACCATATAATAATTCAGATGTGGACTCAAGCCTTTTAGAGGTTTTAAATCAGTAACATGAGTTTTGGTTTTGAAGTAAAGTTTTGCGATTCTACTAAAGTGTGCCGATTCTTTGGTCAAAGTTTCAAGACAAAATCAATAAGTGATTAGGGATCGACTCAATTATTATGTGATATTTACTCTGTGTTTTGATTAAAAGCTTTCGAAACTATGAATCAAACACACACGACGACACTGACCGTTCACAGATGTGGAAGATCTTGTGTTTATGCCACATGTGTTTTTTTTTTACAGATTTTATAACTGGACATGGAAAACACATTTTTGCGACGTTGCCTCAATGCGTTCGGTTTGTGTTGATGACTGAATCATGAAGTAGATGGTCTGAAATAATGTATTTATAATACAGAATACGCACATACACACATTGCATGCACACATGCGGTTATACACACACTCGAGGGTTAGCCATAATCAGATAGAGGTAGATTAACTGCCAAATCCACATCTGGGAACCCACCTCTGTGTGTGTGTGTGTGTGTGTGTGTGTGTGTGTGTGTGTGTGTGTGTGTGTGTGTGTGTGTGTGTGTGTGTGTGTGTGTGTGTGTGTGTGTGTGTGTGTGTGTGTGTGACCACTTGAACCTTCTACCTAATTTACTAGATGAAAAGTCTGGTTTTTTGGCCACATGTCACACATGTCAAACGTTTTCAGTGGGAATCTGATTCACATCCAATCAGATTTTAGTCCTTTTTTATTCCCATGTGGTTTGAGATCCAACTTCCTGACTGATCTCTGGCCATGGGACCGCCATGTGAACACTTCAAGGCAACAGCGAGTAGATCTGATCCGAGATCGAATTGAGTCATCTCCGTTCAGCTGGCCGATTTGTTTACAGCAATGGTGGATTATGGAGACAGTCCAAACCTAATCTCAACAGTCCTACTATGTTATAGAAATGCAATGCAAAAACTGAAAGGGGTGGACTTCCACCATGGTCCCTGTTTTGGTACAGACATTAGAGATGTTTTGCTCTACCGACGGTAAATCCGTCGAATCCACGAAGATTCATAAATTAAGTTCAATATTCAATCGAAGAGACATAATTGTTCTTCCCAGTCCCGACGGCCACGGGAGAGGTTAGCTAGCGCTAGCTGTTTGTGTTAGCCGTTAGCCACGTAACACGGTTGGTCAAAACAAATATGAAAGAAAGTGAAACGCTGTGTTTCCCCGCGGTTTGAGCTCATCTGATTTGTGCGACTATTCCAAAGTCCACGTTCCAGATACTAGCAGGAGCGTAGCATAGGGTAACTGTTTTCACTGCACTTTTTGAAGGTAAGAAGTTAATAATGGCGGCACGTTTGATGTTGAATTATCAAATTTTAATCCAGTGAGGACTATATTTTACAGCAATTTAGCATTTTTGTTTTTTAAGTTATTCGATTTTAACTCGCAAACGTACGGAAAGAGGTACGTTTGCTAGTGGACCTTTCGCGCGCAGAGAGAGAGAGAGAGAGAGAGAGAGAGAGAGAGAGAGAGAGAGAGAGAGAGAGAGAGAGAGAGAGAGAGAGAGAGAGAGAGAGAGAGAGAGAGAGAGAGAGAGAGAGAGAGAGAGAGAGAGAGAGAGAGAGAGAGAGAGAGAGAGAGAGAGAGAGAGAGAGAGAGAGAGAGAGAGAGAGAGAGAGAGAGAGAGATTTATCTAAATGCTGTGAAGTCCGGCTTACAGGTAATGGAGCCTCGATCACATCACACACAGGTTCTCGGGCTGTGACACTATTGTGTGATGCATGGCTGTTGATATGAACAGGAGAGTTGGGTTTGGAGATGTAGAAACAGACTAACTGTAGCTGAGAGGTTCCAGACATGAGTGAACAGTCAGGTCTCCTCCCCACGCTGACCAAACAAACACAAGGCTGCCATCGAAAACACCCTTCAAGTCATTTCCGGAACATGCTTTTGTTATTTTAGGTTAACATTTTTGTATCCGTCTGATTTCTCCTGCTCACTTCAATTCAGAAAAAGTTCCCTTCTCTTTCGGCAGAGAAGAAAAGCATCCTGAAATCCGGTCGGAGGACAAGACGCTGATTGCTCGTCTTTATTCAGGTAAAATGGACATTTGTTTGTGTGTCAATTGGACATCTTCGGTCCATCGAAGGCCTTTGACCAAAACGTTACCACCAATCAAGAGGCTGCATTCTGAGCCGCTGAGATTAGATCTTTAATGTACTCAACCAACTAGAGAAGACGGCCTCTAAGTGGACGCTTTTATCCACAGCGACTTACAACCGTTCACACACACACCGACGGTGGAGTCAGCCGCGCGAGGCGACAGCCAAGCTCGTCGGGAGCAGTTAGGGTGAGGCGTCTCGCTCAGGGGACACCTCAACACTCAGCTCAGGAGGAGCCGGGGATCGAACCAGCAACCCTCCGGTTACAAGTCGACCCGGCTCTACCTCCTGAGCTACTGCCGCCCCCCCCTCTTAAGTGTTACCCAGGTCAACCCCATTCAGTGGAATGCATGACTCAGCCTTACCAATTACATTCAGTTAAGGTCAATGGAAAAACACATGCATGCAATCTCACACACACACACACACACACACACACACACACACACACACACACACACACACACACACACACACACACACACACACACACACACACACACACACACACACACACACACACATCTCTGAGTAAAGCCCCCCGGTCATTAAAAGCCCCCGGCGGAGGAAACCACGCAGAACTTTTCTTTCACTCCAAGGTTGCCGACAAAAGTGCGAAAGGCCAACACAAACAACAGTTGCAGGCGAAAAGAAGTGAGCTCTGTTCGTGTGTTTGTGCTGTTCTCTCTTAACGGAAGCCGATACTTGTTTTCAACCTCATGAAGCTGTTCCAGTGCCTCGCAGTCTCCCTCCCCCCTCTCTCCCTTGACCTCTGACCTCTGAGCGAGCGGAACCGGATCAGGGCCGACTGACGCGCGCGGTGGCACAGCGGGTTCCGCGATGATGTCACGATGCCCCGTCTTCGGTTGGTTCTCTCGGACGGCCCCGGGGCCCAATCGCCGAGGGAACGTCGCGGTCGCCGCGACAACGTCTTTGTCGGATTCGAGTCCCGGAGTTACGGGAGATTGTGTTCCGGGCGACCGCACTCGTGAAAGGGAGGACACACAAAGTAGGCCAACGCACTTGAAAAACACACACACGCTGACACACACAACCAACCACATGTAAAATAGGACACAGTCGCACACACGACAGACACAAACACACTAAGGACACACCGCCGCTAAACCAAACGCACTTGAAAACATAAACAGACACACAACCCACCACATGTAAAAGATTACACACACATACACAAAGTTACACCCTGATCTCTGCATCCAAACAGTCTGCAGAGCTAAAAGTGGGATTTGGACCTGGGAAGAGATTATTTCTCCATCAGCCCGGCGTTCTGTCAAAACACTGGATCCCGTGTCACTTAACGAGGGGCCCACCACCGAGAACCACTTCGCGGGCCCCTTGTTCGCGGATGGAAAACAAGCCCGCTTGGAAACAGCAGTGGGAACACTGGCAGGGCACTATTCCCGAATCAAAGTCTTTTTCGGGGCGCTTGTTTTCGTACCGCGAGCTGGCGGGCGCCCTTAGACATATCGACTGGAGAAAGCAAAACAAACACATGCAAGGCCGTCCCCCTGTTAGTGACGGCCAGAACGCTCCGCCAGGCTTCACACGCTGCGTTAAGCGGCCATTTTAAACCAGAGAGAGAGAGAGAGAGAGAGAGAGAGAGAGAGAGAGAGAGAGAGAGAGAGAGAGAGAGAGAGAGAGAGAGAGAGAGAGAGAGAGAGAGAGAGAGAGAGAGAGAGAGAGACAGAGACAGAGACAGAGACAGAGACAGAGACAGAGACAGAGACAGAGACAGAGAGACAGAGAGAGAGAGAGACAGAGAGAGACAGAGAGAGAGAGAGAGAGAGAGACAGAGAGAGACAGAGAGACAGAGAGACAGACAGAGAGAGAGAGAGACAGACAGACAGAGAGACACAGACAGAGAGAGAGACAGACAGAGAGACAGAGAGATAAATGGCTGTCCTCTACCGATCGTCCAGATGTTTGAAAACTGCAAGGAGGATATAACATCACATCTGCAAGCTATCTAGCCCACGACGATGAACACGATGAACACAAAGAGTTAAGGGTAACACTACAATAAGAATACAATAATGAACCTTTACTTAGCAGGAGATAATGCAGTAATAAACATAAACAAACGGTTACCCAACAGTGAATTAACAGTTAACTAATGGTCTCGTCATCATTTACTAATGGTGTTTATGTTGGTATTATTGTATTCATTTTTTAATAGACCCTAACGCTATTGAACAATACATAAATTCAACATAATGTCTTAATGAACACCTTAAGTTAGAATGAGCACCCTTAACTAAGTTAACATTAACAACATTAGTGAACATGAACACCATTAGTTAATGATTACTAGACCATAACTTAAATGTTAATTAACCTTGAGTTAATTGTTGGTTAATGCTTATTACTGCATTAAGTAATTATAAGTAATAATCAGATATTGTACCTAAAAAGTGTTCCCGAGTTAAACTATGACACTAAATACTGTGTTTCCTCGAGGACCACCTCAAGTGGCTCAAAAGGATTGAACTAACACCAAGTTAAAACCAAACGCTTCAACTTCCATCCACTGTGCTCCACAGCTCAATCGACGCAGGAATGTCCGTTTTTCCTCTCCTCGTCCACATGGAGCGGGGAGAAAGTTGGCTGCGGGGAAAAAGATGCACGGTGCAGATTCAAGTTACGTGGAATCTTAAATAACTCGGTTTCAACCTTTCAGCATATAAAACCAGTTGTACTGCTTCGTACGCCACGCTCAGAATACTAGCCTTTCACCTGATTTGAAGAGTCATGTCACGGGAGAAATAGTAACACTTTCAGCAGACATGTAGGAAGACAAAGAATAAACTAGAACAACAACAGACTGATTCCAGCTCAGAAAGAGTTTGGCTTGAAAAAGCAACCACAACTCGTCGCTTCTTTGATTACATTTGGCCGGTTTGGGATTACGGTCGTTACCGTTGGAAACGTCGGGGAGAACACGGATCAAAACAGCGTGGAAGAACTTAAAGTGAAGCCAGACTGAAGCAATGTACACAAACACGCACTAATGCGCACAAATTATACGACGAATAAAAGAACCACACTTTGGGACTTTCTAAGAGAAAGAAGGGATTCATTTCCTGCTACAGTGGTTTTGTGTTCTGACTTGTTTTTCAGAGCTGGGTGTATAAAATTAAGAATTTGGTTGTATGGTGGTTATG
>JACYXH010000113.1:232500-257500 GCA_026745465.1 Lota lota | reverse complement strand
AACGAATAAATGTAAAGAAATACAAATTAAAGCAACGTCCACTACAAAAGTTGAACCCTTCAAGCAAAACGTCCAGGGGGGCCCTGCTTCGCACAGTGACCCCCCCACCGTGCTTCGCACAGTGACCCCCCCACCGTGCTTCGCACAGTGACCCCCCCCACCGTGCTTCGCACAGTGACCCCCCCCACCGTGCTTCGCACAGTGACCCCCCCACCGTGCTTCGCACAGTGACCCCCCCACCGTGCTTCGCACAGTGACCCCCCCCACCGTGCTTCGCACAGTGACCCCCCCACCGTGCTTCGCACAGTGACCCCCCCACCGTGCTTCGCACAGGGACCCCCCCACCGTGCTTCGCACAGCGACCCCCCCCACCGTGCTTCGCACAGCGACCCCCCCACCGTGCTTCGCACAGCGACCCCCCCCACCGTGCTTCGCACAGTGACCCCCCCACCGTGCTTCGCAGGCACAGTCGCCTATTGACAAATGCTGGCAGCATGGCAGCGTCGCAGCGTGTTAGGGAGGACGAAGGACAAAAGGCACGCGAGAGAGTCCCGAGAGGGCAGACTTACCTCCGTCAGAGAGAGCCGTGGTGGGGGAGCAGCAAGTCCAAGGAGCCCAAACAGAAGCACATGGTCTGGGATGTGCTTTTATCCTGAGGGGGGCGGGGAGTCTGGAGCAGCCCCTAAGAGAGGGAAAAAAAAAAGATTGGTGTGAGAGAGAGTGAGAGTGAGAGAGAGAGACGGACTGGAGAGAGAGTGTGTGTTTGTGTGTATGAGAGAAAGAGAGAGTGTGTGAGTCTAAGTATGTGGAAAGAGCGAGTGTGTGTGGGGAAATAAGACGGAGTATGGTACAGCGCGTGTGAGTTTTGTGAAAGAGTGAGAGTAAAAGTGTGTTTGTATTATATGTGTGTGTGTATGTGAGTCTTGGCCTTTGTGGGAGGGAGGGGGAGAGAGGGAGGGAGAGACAGAGACAGAGAGAGGGAGAGATAGACAGACAGACTGACAAACAGAAAAAGAGAGTGTGTCTGTGTCTCTGTCTGTGTGTGTTTGAGTCTTAGTATGTGAGAGACAGAGACAAAGAGAAAACCTTAGAAAAGAACGAGAGAGAACAGGATGGGAGCAGGAAGAGAACCAGCGTCTGCTCAAAGACACGCGGGTAGGATGGGAGTAGTGTTTGACCTGGGCGTCTGACAACATTCTCTGCATACAGAGGGCTTTATGAGGTGGGGCCATTTCCTCTGCACCAAACTGCAGGAACTGAAGGAAGTGTGATTAATCACCAATCAATCACACTTTATCTCAAACTGCAACGCAAAAAGTGTCAACCATTAATAAAACGAGTCTGAAATATTGGTACAAAAATGTAGACCCATACTTTTGCGTTCCAAAATAAAGCGTGCGTGTTTGAAGATGTTATTGTTCTGGAACAAATGTCAAAGATTTTTACCAAGTTCACATTCTGGACGTAAAATTGAAAAATAAATTCGAAAATGTGGCACTCACAGAGATCCAATTATTACATGATGTATAATGTACAACATCCAAGGATTAAATGACCACAAAATATACACAGAAACAATACACAAACCAAGTTATTTCCACAGGTTATATTAATTATTCAAAATAAGCTTTTCTTTCACACACAGGTGTAAATACACTGATGACAGTAAACATGCCATCTCTCACACATACCAACACTCTCACACAGACAGAGAGACAGACAGACACACATACGCACTCTCACACATACCAACACTCACACAGACAGAGAGACAGACAGACACACATACGCACTCTCACACATACCAACACTCACACACAGACAGAGAGACAGACACACACACACACACTCTCTCTCACACAGGTCAAGACTCTCACACAGACAGAGAGACAGACAGACAGACAGACAGACACACTCTCTCTCTCACACAGGGCAAGACTCACATGCATATACTCACAAATATTCTCATTCTCTCTCTCTCTTCAGCATTAATAATGAATTATTACAATATTTAATATGCTGTCAGGGACTCAGGGAACAGACATTTGCCAAAGATTATTGGAACGCTCATGCAAAACTCATCAGGAAGCGGTTTACCACTCAACGGCTAGGGGCAGATGTGTGATTTCAACCAACAACCCCTTCACCTTCCAGCCAAGAAGCTGGATGGAAAACCTCAGCTCATGGCTGTCTGCACACTTCCTGTTGCTGTGGTCACGAACCGGCCAATCAGATGCATCGGCCTGGATGGAGTCAGGAAGTCACAAGACTCCACGGTTTCTTTCCTTAATTGGCTTCCTTTTTAAAAAGGCGCCAGACAGCGTCGCATGTGAATCTGTCAGCAAATTAAAGTTATGGAATTAAGGCAAACATAAGACAATCTCTCTCTCCCTCTCTCTCTTTTACACACACTCTCTACAGACACACACACACACACACACACACCTCAGTGATATTACAGGTGTTGCCTTTGGCAGGTGTCTGTTTGGTCTGTCAATGAAATTGGTCCCATTTCTCTCCTCCAAACCGCAGTTAGCGTAGCGTAGCATAGCTGGCATCTCCATTCAATGTTTTCTTTGCTACCCTTCTGTTTTACTCGTACCATGGGGTGCAAATGATGACAGACCGTGGTTCGACTGTTGGGCGAGGATGGAAAGGTTTTGGCGAATAAAGACATTGCATTTAAAGGGAGTCGATGCAATGTCCAGCCCGTCATGTTGTAGTTGGGGGGCTGTATTTATTTTGACTCAAATTGTCACGCCTTCAAAATTGCATGAATGCAGTCTTCCCGATTGAACTTTTTCTTCAGCTTCGTACGAGAGTCATCAAGGTCAGACACGATCGTACTCTCACACCGCAACACGCAAACGTTTTGTCCAAGGTCTCTTTAAATAAATGTATCATTTTTAAACGTATAAGCTAGGTTGTTCTTAGCACCACATTTGAGAGAGAGAGAGAGAGAGAGAGAGAGAGAGAGAGAGAGAGAGAGAGAGAGAGAGAGAGAGAGAGAGAGACAGAGAGACAGAGAGACAGAGAGACAGAGAGACAGAGAGACAGAGAGACAGAGAGACAGAGAGACAGAGAGACAGAGAGACAGAGAGAGAGACAGAGACAGAGAGAGAGACACACCGGAAAGGAAAAAGAAGAAAAAGAAGGACATTGAGAAGGTTTTTTGGTACGCATGCTGGAGTGTCTCTCGCCAAGCTATCTGGCGCTCACGGACCTTCAGACAAACGTTTGAGATCACTTTTCATAATGGATTGCCTTCATCAAGCTAGCTGTCCCACTGGCACTGCTCGCTCATCCACAACAACGAGGTATTTTGAAGGTTGACTGGTATTTATCTCTGAGACTCCATCAGTTTGCTTGCAAGTTGACCGCATGCTAAATCCAGTCACTAAAGGGCTCACTGGTACGGCCTTTACATACACGAGCTGAAGGTCTTGAACGAGTATATATGAATACTATATATGAATAGTATATATGAATATAGTATATTTGAAATCGCTGGTTTTAAATGGGTTTACGTAAGCTAGCCGGTCGTATAAATGGTGAAAAGCCAACTCTGTGTCTTTTTGTTGCCTCAGGGTACGTTTTGACGCACCATTACAAGCCATTCCATCTACAGCAATCATGACTTCACACATGGGGCGTGACCGCACCAGACGTACGATGGCTAGCTCAGCCCACCAGTTGGTACGGTCCACTGGGTTGACTGGTAGCGCTCCCATTTCTGCACCCCAGTGAAGCCCTTTGCGATTGCAACTGGGATTAAGGGCTTCGCAAATAAATCGGACCGACCCCATCCTCTTTCTGCCAGTAATCAGCTGAGGGTCACTGGGGTCGCTGGTGGCAGTGGGTTCAGCCCCTGACTGCTGCTTTTGAAAAGGGTTAGGGCTAGGTTGAAGGCTGAGGCTCTGATTGGCCCTATGAAGAAGTGTGATTCGGGCTCGATTCGCGAAACCTTCACCTCCCAGCCCGTGGCACAAAACCACAGCGATTTCTTCTAGAATATTACCCGGACGGACGGAGGGAGGGAGGGGACACTGATGCTAGGCAGAAGCTGGTTCTTTTCTAATTTTCTGTCATGCCAGCCAGCAGGGCTTCTGCTCCTCGTCTGTCATGGCGTCAGAACCGCCAGTGGGTGGAAAGCCCGTCCAAAAGGCGCGCAGCTCGGCGGCCAAACGGCTGCGAGCAGTTCCCAGATCCTGTCTCCCACGATTCTGGAGCCCCGACACACACACACACACACACACACACACACACACACACACACACACACACACACACACACACACACACACACACACACACACACACACACACACACACACACACACACACACACACACACACACACGACTTGTATCCAAAGTTCTCAGACATCATTAAAGAAATAGAGGCTGTTAGTCTGCGGTTCAACACCAAGGTTGCCGAACACTTAACAGTGTGCGATATTCAACATGTTTCACTTTAAAACCAGTGCTATTCAACATGCTTCACTTTACAACCAGTGATATTCAACATGCTTCACTTTACAACCAGTGATATTCAACATGCTTCACTTTACAACCAGTGATATTCAACATGCTTACTTTACAACCAGTGATATGAAACATGCTTACTTTACAACCAGTGATATGAAACATGCTTACTTTACAACCAGTGATATGAAACATGCTTACTTTACAACCAGTGATATGAAACATGCTTACTTTACAACCAGTGATATGAAACATGCTTACTTTACAACCAGTGATATGAAACATGCTTACTTTACAACCAGTGATATGAAACATGCTTACTTTACAACCAGTGATATGAAACATGCTTACTTTACAACCAGTGATATGAAACATGCTTACTTTACAACCAGTGATATGAAACATGCTTACTTTACAACCAGTGATATGAAACATGCTTACTTTACAACCAGTTATATAACCACACATCCCTAGTCTATGAGTATGAGAGCCAATATTGTCAGGGGACTACGTGTGTGTGTGTGTGTGTGTGTGTGTGTGTGTGTGTGTGTGTGTGTGTGTGTGTGTGTGTGTGTGTGTGTGTGTGTGTGTGTGTGTGTGTGTGTGTGTGTGTGTGTGTGTGTGTGTGTGTGTGTGTACACATGTCTGGGTCAACCTTCTGCAGTGTGTCTCCACATATTTCTGCGTTCCAGAGAGTGTGTGTGTGTGTGCGGACTGTATGTGGATTGTATGTGTGCGAGTGCGTGCGCGTGGATTGTATGTGTGCGAGTGCGTGGCAGATGGTGCAAATAATTCCCAGCATTCCTTTGGAGGAGCAAAGTAAACTGACCCGGTCTTGCACCCCTGGCTCAGGAAAAGCCTCCCGGTTGGCCCGGTCTAAGCATGCTCAGTCCCCACCAGAACTCCTGCTTCCTAGATCGTGGCCAATAGGAGCCCTTCGTGCCATCTCTCCGTGAACACACTGTTTTCAACCACACTAGAATTGCCTTTATATGGTATTGTAGTGTAGGCACGTAAACAAGCACAAAACCAAAAGTACTTGGCAGAAAGGTAGGTTAATAGATTCAGGTGTAGTACTGACTAGTACCAGGGGCTTTGATGGTTAACGGTTCGTTGTTTTCAACTATGAAATATGTCGATTTAAGAACAGCGCCAATGACAAAAGCATAAACGCACGGAGTGTAATTTCAACGTGAAAACACTAAAACAGCAGGACGTGATGTTAAGCATCACAGCGTGAACACCCCCGTAAGTCAGCGTTCCCCCCCCCCCCCCCCCCCCCCCCCCCCCCACCCCCCGGCCTTTGCGCACGTCTAGACATTGTACTCACAGCTGGGATGGAAACTGTGAAGGTCAGCCATGTTGGATTGAGTCTTTGATCCAACATGAGTGCTCTGGGGTCTCGCTACACACGAGTGTTGAAGAGGAGGAATCTGGCACCTGGACATGGGAGGGAGGGAGAGAGGGAGAGAGACAGAGACAGAGACACAGAGAGAGACACAGACAGACAGACAGACAGACATATGGAACTGCGATAGAGACAGAAAGAATGACGGACTAAAGGATCAACTGACAGAAAGACAGAGGATAAGATAAATCAATATAAAAACTAAAAATGTGGGGTGAAATCTAACCCAAGGGGGGGGGGGGGGGTTATGAGAAGACAGGTTGGTTAAAAGAGGAGAGGAAAGAGGTGGAGTACTACTTTGGAGGTTCCTTCCCACTGCTGGGCCTCCACAGCTGAGGACTGTTGACCCAACTTCCATGGACTCAGCTCTGTACCTCTCTGCTGCTCTCTCTACTGCTCTCTCTGTACCTCTCTACTGCACCTCCCGCTGCCCTCTCTCCCCCTCTCACCTGCTCTCTCTACTGCTCTCTGTACCTCCCGCTGCCCTCTCTGTACCTCTCTACTGCTCTCTGTACCTCCCGCTGTCCTCTCTCGCTCTACCTCCCACCTAGTCTCTGTCTTTACCTCTCTACTGCTCGCTCTAAACCGCTCTCTACCCCTCTCTATGTCCATCAACCTTTCTCTTAAACCCTTACTGTGTCTCTCTCACCAAATTGGGGGGTGTGTGTGTGTGTGTGTGTGTGTGTGTGTGTGTGTGTGTGTGTGTGTGTGTGTGTGTGTGTGTGTGTGTGTGTGTGTGTGTGTGTGTGTGTGTGTGTGTGTGTGTGTGTGTGTGTGTGTGATCCTAATGCTCAGCAGTTAGAAGTGTGATTTATCCAGCAGCATAACACAGAAAAGCAAGGCTGCAAAAACCACACACAAGTACTACAGTGGCTCTTACGCAGAATATCAGGAATCTGGGGTCTAGAGTGCGGCGGTAGCTCACGTCACAGACAACAACAAAACCAGCGAGTTGAACCCCAAGACCCCCTCAGATGTGGCGCTGAGCAGGACGGCGACAGACGGGAAGGCCCGTCCTCCCGTTCCCAGACACTCGATCAACGGACCGAGCCATGTTCTCCGTCTTGGTTTTCCTGATCCCAACGAAGGGAATCCAGTAAGTAATTCTGGTGGGGGTGGGGGTGGGGGTGGGCGGCGGACTCTGGGAGGGTTGGGCCGCTTTTCTTCTGTCCGAGTCCAACCTCTGAGGTCACGTGTGGTTCTCGCGGCAGCAGAGATCCAGCAGAGATCCAGTGGCACCATCCAGGGCCACGTTTGGGGCGATCAAAAAAAAAAAAAAAAAAAAAAATAAATCAAGGATTTTTTGGGCGCCCCCAAAATGCTACCACAGACACGGGCACGGTCTGATTTTGCCAAGACTCCCACGGCAGTATCTGGATTGAACCGGTCCTGTTGAGCTTGGCCCAGGTCCCCCCCCCCCTCCCCCCCCCCTCCCTCCCTCCCCCCAATGGACCCTTCTTACCCCAGACTCCGACTCTAAAAGGACTTGAATGGGGTTTTGCTTGGCCCAGAAACTCCAGGGGCTCGTCTGGTCTGGAAGACCAGCAGCTTTCCTAAGCTCGTGGTCACGATGCTGATAAGTCCTGACACACCATCGGCGTGGATCGACCTGGGCTCCGGGAATACCGTTTATCCAGCCCCTAATCCGATTTTCCGGACAAGGGTCCCGAAAACACTGTTCTATTGGCGCGCTGTAGGCGCTGTTTCTCGCTGTTGTTTCTGCATGGAACATTTGAATGGCGGCCACTAAAAAAGGATTTCACAGAGCGCCCGAGGAAGGGCTTGACCTCCAAACACAGGTTTCCGGTAAGCGGATGGTGGCACGACCGATGCTGGCGGGGCAGCAGGAACTAAGAGGGATAGGATCCAAACGCAGACGACGTAATGAAAAGGGCCTTTGGTAAAGAAACTCAAAACATCTCAGTTTCATGCACTGGCCGAAAAACACTCACAGTTTGGGAACCACAAGGGCAAAAAGAACGAACCAGGAACAAAGGAGGGGAATTTGTATAAGTGGGGAGAGACTGATCGGGGAATGAGGAGCAGGCGGGAAGAATGACGAGGAAGCTCAGGTGAGGGGAATGAAGTGATTGCAGGCAGGCTATGTGAAGCGAGGGGAAAGGTCTAATGACATCTGGTGGACAGGTGGGGAACGAACACTAAACAACACAAACACAGAATATATATACATTATATGACTCCTCGTCAAGCCATTGTGATTGTGTAGCTTTAGCGATGACCGAATCTCACCTACATTATAAATCAGAAAACAAATGCACTATCGAAAATATGAATATGGCTATCATGGCGGACTACGATGTAAACATCATAACCAATAACACTTCCCCCCCCTCCCCCCTCATGCTCTCACATCCACTATACCACAGACACACAGCAGCTATATGGGTTAGACACAAGAGCGTATGACTTGATTCAGTACAGTGCAATCGCGATGCAGCCCACACATTTCCCAGCATGCCAAGCCAAGAGGCAGCAAAGTCGTTCATTTGACGTTTGTGAGACTGGGAATCATTTCATAGTTTTACAAACATTGCACAGTCCTCGAAATGGACAAGCCCATGTCTAGGCCTTATGGGAAATATAAGGCTATTAACAATAGCCAAAATGTTTGACTGCTACATTTAACATGGCACTGGTGCCACGGCCCGATATTACAAATATGCAATTGTAAAGGTAACTACTTCAGGGGCAGTAGCGTTTTTATTCCAAACATTTGGTTTGTCATCCTGTTCCCCTGAAGGTGAACGTAGCTTACTCTTATGATTCATGGTTGCTGCACACGACGTCATATAGTACGCAGCTGAAACAATTCAGCACTTACATTCTTTATGAAAACGTTTAGTTTTTGTTTTTAATGAACCGAAATGGCCAAGCAAGGCCTGGGTAAATGAAGTTTAGTCAGCCCACAAGGTAAACAACCAGAGACTGGTCCATAAACCTTAAACCACAAGTATTTGGGCAGGGTTTTCAAAATGTCTGCTCCGGATTCTGTCTGTAAACACTAAGTGACGTGTCTGAGGAACGCTTAGGGGCCGGTTTTATTACCGACCGCAGCCGCCGACCACTCCAGCATCGGCAGACGGGAACAAAACGTGGCTCTAAACATGAAACGGACAAATAATGTGCAATTAATAAGAACACGAACAAGAAGAACGCGTGTTTGTTAAGTATTTCCAGGACCGAAGGGCTTTGTGGTCAGGCTCAGGTTCATAGCTGCCGCGCCACGGCTCAAGAGACTAGGATATGATGAAGCCTATGTAAAACGGTATTTTCCCCAGTTGGGAATTGTGGAGAAGAGGTTTGGAGGGACTAAAGAAAACCTAAAATCAATTCAACGTCGAGCGTCTACACCGTTGCTGTTACACGTCGTCACACTAGAAATTGTGCCGCCGCCCCTGCTGCCCCCACACCGATCTGAATCGGGTTACTCGAAATTTAGCTACATAAAATAACAAAAGGTGTAGGCGAAAAAAATTATAAGAAATAATAATCATGCAAGCCTTTTAGTCTCTATTACATTGCTTCATCAAGACAAACATGTCCAAAAATATGAATGATTTAAATAAAAAACATGTTTTATTAAATACAAGTTAAAAGTTCATCAACTACATTTGTAAAGCATCATGAAGAGGACAATGGTAATAGGACATTTGTTGACTCATGTACAGACACATTTACTTTTTATACGCTATTCGTTTAGATCTCCTAAGACGGTCCGATTGTTCTGATGCACCGGCGGTTTCCTTGACGGCTGTCGCCGCCGGCAACGACGCCACGGGCTCAGAGTCTCGCGGTTTCCCGCCTTTTGGCTTGGAGTCTCTGAATTTCCCGCCTTTTTGCGACGGTTGCCGTGCCAACGCGTTGCCTGTCATGGAAGTATTTTGTGTTGTTGTCACGACGGTGTGCCGCGCCGCCAAGATTTCGACCGTGGCGCGATCGGTCGCCGGCTTTATCGGTTTCGACGCGGCCGTCGAAGCTATCCGAACGTTTTTGGCTTTACCGCGTCCGCTGCTCGTGACGGACTGGTCGTCTTGGCGACCGTTTGGCGGTTGGCTCCTCAGCGTCCTGCTCGCCACGTTTATTGGCATCTCGAAGACGGCCGAAGTTTCTGCGGTGGTCACTGACCTCTTTCTGGAGGACTGGCTTCTGACGGGTTTCTGTTTGCCGTCGGCCGCCATCTTGATTTGGACCGCTGGGAGGGCGGCGGCCATCACCTCAAGGGCCGTGCACTTCTCCTGTCAAAATGAAATCAAAGTCAAGTGGAGCCGCTTTGGTATCGCTGGCAGTAACCAGGATTTTACTGTGAAGGAACCGGGTTTTATTTTGAAGGAACTGGGTTTTATTTTGAAGGAACCGTACTCGGTGATGGATAGATGGGATTCTTACCGTTTCCTGGGCGAGTTCCAACCGAAGGTTAGCCAGCTGAATCATCAACTCCTTTATTTCATGCTGGAATGGCAGAACGTTAATATGTCACACGCGACGTCACCCAAGCTGTAAATGATCAAGACAATCTCATCACCTTTTTTTCCAAAATTAGTTTTTCCTGATGTTCCTTGGCTTCCTCTTCTCTCCGTCTACTGTGGGACACAGTTGCAAAACAACGGCGTTATTGACAACCTAGTCGTGGTGAAGAAAATAGTCACACACACACACACACACACACACACACACACACACACACACACACACACACACACACACACACACACACACACACACACACACACACACACACACACACACACACACACACACACACACACACACACACACACACAGGGGGGGGGCACCTGCCCACGTTTCAGGTCACAAAGGCATCGATTTTGAAACCGACGCCCCTTTATCGAGACCCCTTACGGTCTCGATAGCGCAATCAACAGACCGTTCTACATCGGCGGCGGCCATCTTTGTAGTTGTTGTTGTTGGAAACGCCTCTACGGCGCTCCTCTGCACCGCAGTCGCGTTTATCCCCGCCTCACGTTAGACAAACGCTTGTGATTGGTCGGTCTCTCTCGTACCGGAGGCAGGGATCTTTTTGCGCGGGGAGGGGGGAGGCCGGACCCTTTACCTGCAGGGCGAATGCAACACGAGCTGGCGAGGTTCATCTGGTTCCCAGGCTATACGTACACTCGTTCCTCCAGGACGACGAGGGCCTTCTTCTGCTTGGAGACGGCCACCAGCACCGCTTGTTCCTCCACCTGGGCCAGCAGCGTCTTGTGGTCCATGCCTTCCAGCTCGCTGATGGGACGCTTTGGGTTGAGGAAGGCCCTGGCCAGGTCGGCCATCTCCTCGCACGAGGGGAACTGAAGAGTGGTCGCCATTTTAAATGACGTTACCCATAAGAGAACAAGGCAGAGTCTTCAAAGCACTTTCAAAGTCAAGGTGTTACGCTGGTGAAATTTACAGGATGGTCAAACGATACAAATAGTAAAATAGCATCCATGTTCAAAATAAGTTAAATATTTACGCCTAATTGGAGTGTTGGACCTTTATCATTGAACCAACGACGTTGTGGCTTTTTGAAAACAGCTTATAAGAAATACTTGCCTTTTTGAGTTCGTCAAAGGCCTTCCCTTTGAGGGCCAACTCGAGATCCAAGGCCATGGCGTCCTTGTTTATGGCCTTCTCCAGGCCCGCTAGCTCCCCCTGCAGGTCAAGGATGGAACTACACTTACATCCCATTTACAGCACTTAAAAATATAAAGATGCACAATAAACACAAGTAAAACATTAATAAAAATACAAATAAATATATCAATTAAGAAGACCTCTGGTTATTCACACACACATTAAATAAAGAGTTCATTACTAATATAAACACAGTTAACCTCCAGGTGTTTCCGGAGCCTCTCTTCATTCATTCTATCCATGAAGTCCTGGTCGGTCTGGGTCAGCTGGTAGCCGTCCATGCCTCGGAGCATGCCGATTGGTTCCCTAGATGATACTGTTGCTGGGCAGACTACAGAGAGGAGAACAGTTTGACCATTTTCCTTATAATAATTGTCACACACACACACACACACACACACACACACACACACACACACACACACACACACACACACACACACACACACACACACACACACACACACACACACACACACACACACACACACACACACACACACACACACACACACACACACGTTGATTCAATATGTGCTCTTCTGAAATTAGGTCCTTGCAGCTTCTCCACACCTGCCAAAACAAAGATGGAGGCTAGAGCGGTGGGCAAATGGTGACGCTACGTACAGAACTACAAGCCTTACAGGAGAGTTCTGCTCAAATCTGATCAACTGTTTTTTTTACATCGTTTATTCAGCGGACGCTATTGTTCAAAGCAACTTACAATAAGTGCATTCAGCAAATTAAGATAAAACCCCAAAAGTGCAAGAATTGTGAGTACATTTACACAATTCAACAAATAGGCAAACGGCTTGTACTACTACAATATTAATGGATTGACAGAATTAGAGCTTTAAAAAGGCCTAAGCTTACATTTTCAAGTGCTCTACGAACACAGCTAAATAAACACTAATGCAGGCTTATCTGGATGAAGGGTCCCTATATGCATGGGCATATGCAATAGCCCAGAGATGGCCCATTGCATAAGCAAACTAAAGGTCTGCTTAGGGCCCCGTGGCCACCGTAGGGCCCCAAGAACGCTTACAATGTCACAAGAGAGCTTAAAATGTTTTGTCGTCTTGTGACAGGTTCCTCTAGTCATTATATGTCATTATGTAATTTATTAGGTAGTCTGTGGATCGACGCAGGTTGTCCAAAGAGTTCAGGTTCCAATTTCGCCCATAGCCCTGTCGCTATACTTTGCGGTCAAAATTCATTTCCGTTGCCTACAGAGAACGGTTCATACGCTGATATCGGTTTATGGACAAACACCGCTATAGGCCTGGCTGCTTTCCACGAACAAAATAGGCCTTGGAATCCGCAAGACAGGGCGTTGGCTTGGCTTGTCAACTTTCTACCCTCAAGCCGAAGCTCACCATGGGCCCGGCGCTCCGGAAGCTCACCATGGGCCCGGCGCTCCGGAAGCTCACCATGGGCCCGGCGCTCCGGAAGCTCACCATGGGCCCGGCGCTCCGGAAGCTCACCATGGGCCCGGCGCTCCGGAGTCCTGAAGGCATCTTGGTCATTCGACGGACGACCGCTCACTTCGGCACCGACCTGCAATATCAACGTTGGGAGGTTACTTGTGAAGGACCGAGTGTAGGCTAGGATCTGGGTCAAGATGCTCTACTGCGTTGGCCCGCTAAGCTAGCAGCATTCGTCGGTACATTCCACTTTAAACTTATTAAATTCAATATTTATATTCCTCCTTTATATTCCATATATATGCTGCATTGGACAGTTGTGTACATGTACATGTCATCAGTGTTCTTGTGTTTTATTATGTATATTATTTATTATGTATATTTTATTATGTTGCTATTCTTGCCACATTCTTTGCCATTTTATTTGTGACTCTTGTTAGTCTACTATGCCCCCTACGTATTGTTTGCCTGCCATGTCAAAAATAACTTAAAATGTACAGAACGACCCTGCGTTTTCTGCACAAATGACAATAAAACTCTTTGACCTTGAGCATCTTGGTTTGCCAACTGTTGGTCTGCTAGAGCGCAATGTGGTGCATCACTGTGCCTTGCGGTGGGTCATTGGTTGGAAGCATCTTACCCACCATTGTACCTTGTATGCTAAAACGATTTAGCCGTCTCTGCATGTACGCAGGCGTGCCCATAGAGAGCAACAAGTGTGGTTCCGGAAGGGAAAATCCCATTCATATTCTGCATCGAGGTTTTGATTATGAGCCATAATGTCGTAACCATCCAAGGTATACTTACCACGAGCCAGAAGATTGTGAAACGATGGTATATGCTCCTGTAGAAGCCACATGTTAAAGAAAAGTTGTAAGAAAAACATGTTTTATTCGCGATGTCACTGAGAAGCACTACACTACCCACAATCCTAAAGTGCAACACGACGTCTCTTGATTGGTGGAGCTCGCTGTTACCATGGAAAACTTTACCGCGAAAGTCAAGTCGTCGATTAGCTACCAGTGAACTCTACGATTGTTTACCCAGTGCAACCATGGTTTGCAATTAGAGAAACGTTAGTTAACGTACATAAATAGCTGCGTATCCTATGGAGCTGTGAGCACGAATTCACATGTATTAAAGACGAGTAACGTTATTACCTTATATAACCCATCCACCGTGTCCTCGCCACTCGTTGGGAACAGGTGTAACCGGGATTGATGGACGCGCGAGCGGTCATTGCAGTCAGGAACGAAGTACTGTAAGTTACCATGTCGATGACAACACTATACACTATATGAAACACCATGCATACAAAACACAACAAACTACAATATATTACAAAACTATTAACAATTTAAACACTAACAGATATTGACAAAGATTCAAGAAAGCTTTAAACTATCGGGTTGGAAGTCTTTGGAAAATGTACAATTCGCAATGGTTTATGGGATGCGTAGTTACCTCGTTCACATAATTATGTAGTCTTGTACCTTTGGCCTTTTTTTCCCCGTTTTTCCATTTTTTTTGTTGCTCCGAATCAAATGTTTTATGGTCACGAATCATTTGTGGAATAATTGGCTTGGTTACATGCTTAAAACTCTACATATAACGATTTTCTGATAAGTCAAATGGAGAAAATGAATGGGGAATGTACTTCCGGAACCGTTCAAAAAGGGTCACTGTTGCGATCTATTGGTTTAGTTTTATTTTATAAAACACTCCTTGGATTGGTCCCTACTTACTTATGTGCGTATCTTCTTAGGAGCCCAAAACCGTTACAGCCTGCGCTCGCAAGATGTTCTGCAGTTGTGTGTTAATTGTCTGGCATCGCCAGACGAATTGCGGCGCAGATGAATCATGAGCTCGCGAGATTTGTCTGGTTCCCAGGCCAGCTCACGCTGAGCTCCGAAAAGCTTTTAAATATGCAGCATCCTTTGTGTGGAACAACCTCCAGAAAGACTTACAATTGTCAGAACTGATTTCATATGATGCATTTTGCTCAACGCTAAATAAGCTCGAACGTGAAAGTATTGGAAATTGTATTTTAATGTCAATGAGACTACCAGGTTAAATAAAAGGTTAGAAAATGATATAGGACACGGAGAAGCAAAGAGCATCTTACACATCTATAATTTTAGCGTTCAATCTCAACGTTTACAGGCAAATTCGGGCTTACTTCGACATGATGCTCTCCATTTCCGCTGCGTACGACTATAATTCCGGAGAAGGGATCCTCTTCGTTGGCGAAAGTCAACTCCTTTTTCACCTGACCCATCGGGGGTGTTCTGGGGAGTTCCTTTCCGGACGGGATCCCATGGGCGCTCTTCCTGGACCCTTGTGATATCCGTTTGAAAGGCATGTGTAAGGTACTTCTACTAATCTGAAACGATGCGAATAAGCTATTCAAATTGCGACGGGACACGCATTGAAGTGGTTCAGTCTGTATGTCGCCCTGGCTTGCGGCTGGTAGACTTGTCAATTTCCGCCCCCCAGTAATTAATTATCAACACCTGTTGCGTTGTTGCTCAAGCAGGGACGACACACCATTTTGACCGCCAGGGGGCAGTAAACACTCAGCTAGGAAAGAAGGAACGGTCAATGCAAAATGAGGAGTCAAACAAAACCTCTGATTACATGGCATGTTGAACGAAATACATTTTTGAGAAAAGAAAAAGAATTATTGAGCACGGCTATCGTTCAACTGGATTGAGGTGTGTTTGTGTGTGTGTAAAGATTACCCCCCTCCCAATTGTTTATTCAGTGAAAACTAAGGTCTCAAAAACAACGAATTAGTTTGTCACTTACCTGTATTATTCGGTTTATTAGTTATCTTACTGCGACGTGTGGTTATTTTATTCCTGCTAAGCACAGCATGGTCAACAGATGGCGCTACATGCATTTTCCTCGGGAGTATATTTACTGAGTGGAAGTACGCGATAAGTATGGCAGTGAAAGACGTTGAACTTGTGAAGCATATTGTGTTTTCATATTCCCAACAGGTAAACTGACTGAAGACCACCATGATAATGGACAATATAAGTACGCTTGAGTAAAGCCTTAGTTCTTAACGGTAACACGCAGAGACATTGCATTTGATCACAGCTGGTAATTAGTTTTCGGGCGCCGATCCAAATAATGCTGCTCGTTCAATTAAAAGACATTCCGGTACCATTCTGTGGAAACTTAGGTCAGTTGAATGATTTTACATAGTTACGTTTTAGAGATTTATGGTTGGTAATGAACAGTGCGACGTATGGGTGATTCAAGGGAAGGTTTATAGCAAGGTCATTTAGTAGTGAGCTGGTATCAATTAGGCCGGAGCGCCGAGGGTTACGTGGATGTTAGGCCAATGCTAATCGTCGCTAGCATGGTAATGCTTTAGTCTGTTAATTTCAAAGTCATTCGGTCAAATGGGTGTTTTAAGGTACAACGTTTAAAGAGAGAGAGAGAGGTCACCGAATATTCACAGTTGATGTTTTTAACGTCATTTCTGTGATTACACTGGGAAAGAGAATTTCGATTATTATAGATAGAAATGTGTTTATGGCAATTTGTATGAATTTACTCGGCTGAGTATAAGAACTACGTGAACCATATTGTCTTTTTCATATTCCCAACAGAAATAAAATGTGCACCAGAGGGAGCAACGTGTCATTCCTATTCGTGTAACATGTGTAATGTAAATAATAGTTTGTTAAACCGTATGCTTTCTGTGTAGGACCCCAGGGAGAGGAGCTGACGTCATGGCGTTAGCTAATGGGGAGCCTAATAACGGTAAAACGAATAAAACACACACACACACACACACACACACACACACACACACACACACACACACACACACACACACACACACACACACACACACACACACACAATAACCCTCCATATTCATATGTTTTCTGTGACTACAAGACCGGTGTCTCCAAATGTGTCCATTTGAGAGGGAGGTTTTGCAAAGTATTTTTAGTGTGGCGCCAAGGCCAAAACAGAGAGGGATCATCGGTACATCCCAGCATCACATTCTTAGATATATATTCAGTGGAGATACGTTGAGGTAGTGGCTCCACAGACCCTCACTGCCAGGGCCCTGATCCCTGTTTCTGGCCCATCGTCAAACCCATCAGATAAACCAGAAAAATAAAATACCAAATATTAATATTAATAATTCCAATACCAAACGTTTTCCTCGGACGAAAACACCGTATGGCAAGGTTTATTGATCATTGATTAGGATGTGGTGGTCTTACATTCAATTTGCTTTATTCACAGTGGCGATGACGGTGGAAGAGAGAGGGCAAGAGAGCGAGAGACAGATGACCACAGGTTGGTTTTTAACCTTTGACCTCATGAGCGTGACCCCAGGAACCCTCTAAAGATAGGATTTTGTCTCTGTCTTTTGTTTGTGCAACTGTGACCAAGTTTGTGTGTATTCATGGATGTTTTGTTAGTGCATGTGTGACAGTGTGTATTTTTAGGCAAGTGTGTGTCTGTGTGTGCATGTATGTCTTTACCTGTGTGTTAGTCAGGGGTGCAAACGCATCACCCTTCGGCGAAATTCACTGTTTTTACCACAAATAGGGCGTACTATATGAAGTGGTCTGTGTTCTTCTTTCTAAACTTCACACAGAAATCTTTCTGTCAGGAATATTAATTATTTTATTTATTTCATTTTAGATTGTTAATAGTGAGCTATTATGGTGTTTATGTACTTTAGTTAATGACTTAATTTGCTGTTGTAAACATTGCTCTTGTTGCTCTAGAAACAATATTTAGTTATATTTAAAATATCAATCATTTCTAACCTTGTTCTGGATTTATTAATTATTAAAAAATATATAGCAAAGCAGGAACACTGCAGTGAAGGAGGACAGGCAGGCCAAAGTGAGGCACATAGCTTCTCAAAAGAGGAAAAAAGCACTGGTACAGGCAAAGGCAAAATAGCACAAGTAATGTGCTTTGGTGGGGTGGACTGGAGTGGGGGGGGGGGGGGGGGGGGGTATTGTATCACTTATTTTTAATTTATTCGTCATTTCACATAAATAAATCTTTAAAATTAGAATAGATGCGACCGAGTTTATCTTAGCACTGCTTCATATAGTAGGTCTGAATATCACTGACAGGCTTTTATGTGTCACTTAAACAGAGTTTGTTTAGAAAAACGTAGCATGAATCATAGGAAGGGGTCTGGGCGCCTTGCATTGACCATTTTATTTGTATTCTGGCATAGAAATGTTGTAACCTTTTGGGACCATCAACCCCTAACCCTAACCCCTGGTTAGTATTAGTGTGCAGTGATTGTGTATGTGCTTCTTCTAAGGATAAGTCTGTGTGTGTGTGTGTGTGTGTTTATGTATTTGTGTGTGTGTGCGTGTGCTTTTGCGGGTGTGTTAGTATTAGTATGCAGTGTGTGTGTGTGTGTGTGTGTTAGAGGCACAGAAGGGGCTGTGGCTCAAGGTGTCAGGAAGGAGGGGTGGTTTAAATATAGCTGCAGTCAGGCTGATATCGGCATGCCTTCTCTCCCTCCCTCTCTCTCCCTCCCTCCCTCCCTCTCGCTCTCTCGCTCGCTCGCTCGCTCCCTCCCTCCCTCTCGCTCTCTCTCGCTCCCTCCCTCTCTCCCTCCCTCTCGCTCGCTCGCTCGCTCGCTCCCTCTCTTGCAAAACCTTTCTACCTCGCCCTCCCCTGCCACAGCATCGCTGTGACACACACGCCTCTCTCCTACCACACACACACACACACACACACACACACACACACACACACACACACACACACACACACACACACACACACACACACACACACACACACACACACACACACACACACACACACACACACACACACACACAGTGACTCACTTCAGCCCAGTGCGACTGCCGGAGACACGCTTTGTCCCGTCCCGGTCTCCTCTTCCTCACTTCCAGCGTCATCATCATCATCACACCTGGATTGTACCGGACAGCTTCGGAGGAAGACTGGGAAACCGGGGACATCGCACGAAGGACCAGGATTGGCTGAAGGGCACAGCCCTCTACGGACGGCCCCGCAGAGAGAGCACCAGACCGGGCATCACTGCTTCCCCGCACAGCCTGGAGGTACGACCCTGGAGCTTCACAACTGTGTGTGTCTCTGCATGTGTGTGTGAGTCCGTGTCTGCATGTGTGTGAGTCCGTGTCTGCATGTCACTAACAGGTTTTTGCACATACGTGTGTGTGCACGCTCAGGATCTGCGATCTCAGACCCCATCACTGTTATATGCGCGACACACACGTGTTGAACTCGTTTAAAGAGGGATGTAAAGGATGTGGGAGATATCAGTTCGCAGTGGATTCAACGCAAAATTGTGCAAATGTACATTTGATGTTTGTGGTTGATCTTGGCGTCTTAAAAAAGGTGGAGCTGGCGGTGCTTGATTACTGTTGAGTTGACAGCCGGTCGGTCTCGTTCGTTCGTGTCGTTCCTTTGCGCGACTTAAATACAATAAGTGTTTTAACCAATCAGACAGAGAGGCAGCTTAACCGCAAGGTCGGTGGCTGCTCTGTGCTAATCTAAATTGAGTCCAATTTAATTCAATTGTGTTTGTTTTGTTCTACTGACACCCTTAGCCCTCATGCCGAGAAACAATACATTTTGTTAAATTGAGTTCATTTAATTTGAGTACCATCCACGCACGTTTCAGCACTTCTGTGCAGACGACGTCATACTGGTTGAGTCTCGCCTCGCGTGGGGACAGAAAGTGTCTCAGTGCTGGAGACCTTGCGCTGCAGAGGTCAGTCAACCAAAATACACTGGCCATGGTTTTCAATCGAATTAGCTGAGGCGGGCATAACCCGAGAGCCTGGACCCAAACGGCAGCCATGTTCTGCATCGGTCGCCGTGCCAACCGGATCAAAGCACCCGTGACACGGAAGGGTGGTGTGTGTGTGTGTGTGTGTGTGTGTGTGTGTGTGTGTGTGTGTGTGTGTGTGTGTGTGTGTGTGTGTGTGTGTGTGTGTGTGTGTGTGTGTGTGTGTGTGTGTGTGTGTGTGTGTGTGTGTGTGTGTGTGTGTGTGTGTGTGTGTGTGTGTGTGTGTGCAATGGATTCGAGACCAACTTTGAATTTGAAGTTTGGCGCTTTGCCATGACACATTCAGGGCTGCCAGGGAATTTCCAATGGACGGTGTCACTGTTTGAGACCCCACCACAAGAGTCCCGTCTATCCAGGAGAGGGGAGAGGGATGGCGGGAGAGATGGTGAGAGAGAGTCACATTACCGTGGTTTTTACACACCTCAGTTTGGAAACCCAGTGCGGGGCAGGCCATTCTGGTAACCCTAGTTGTTAGAATTTATTAGAAGATGATAACTGTGTGTGTGTAATTGTGCGCGTGCATGTGTCTGTTTTAAACTATACTGTATCATTGGGGACCTTAAGATAACTTTACTGTATTAGTTTGGACCTTAGAGATATTACAAGGTAACTTTACTGTACTAGTGGGGACCTGAAGGTAACTTTACTGTACTAGTGTTGACCTGAAGCTAACTTTACTGTGTGTGTGTGTGTGTGTGTCTGGAATCTCCCTTAACCAGCTCAAAAACACTGGCGCTGACAATCTGATTACAGTAACAACAGACAGGAGATAGGCAGAGAGAGAGGCTAAGAGAGGGGTGGAGAGAGATACGTAAACAGCGAGAGAGGGAGACATGGGCAGATACACAGATATAGAAAATGTATTTACCAGTGTAGAGATGGAACAATAGAGATGATGCGTGACAATGAGAAAGATGGAGAACGAGGAAGACAAGAGTGATAATGACAGAATGAGAAAGATATAGTGATAATGACAGACATAGAGGTAATGAGAAAGACTTAGTGATAATGATAGAGAGAATGAGGTTTAGGGTTAACCCTAACCCCAACCCTATTAAACCCCAGCCATTATTAAATGATTACTAGACCATTCATTAACTGTTAAGGCTAGTTACTTTTTGTTAGTCAATGCTTATTACTGCCTTAACTAATGGTGTTTAATAGTTAATATTGTGCCCTTATTTTGAAGTCTTACGGATAGAGTGATAATGAGAGTTGGAGCCAGAATGAGAGAGATGGAGGGAGAATGAACGAGGAATAATCAGTCCGGTAATCACGTCTAAGACGCGGTGATTGTGTTTTTAGAGGCGTGTGTGTGTGGGAGGACTTGTAGCTTGAGTGACAGTACTAGGGCGGTGATTGTTAGATAAATACACGCGGTGTTAGGACCACCAACCTGCTCCTCTTGGTTGTGCCAGCTGGCCCCCAGCTTATGTGAACCCGCGATCACTGAGGACATTTGATTTATTAACGGTAGACCAGCAGTGCCACACCACCAGACTGGTGCTGTCTTGCTTTGCGGTGGACACGAAATCCTAAGCCCGCTTGTCTTAATGAGGGGTGCTGAAAAAGAAATGCTATTTTCTTAGTTTACACAAATGCAGGGCGACACTTGAGTTGTTAACTTTTTGAGCAGTGTGAACAATCGTAAATTGGATAAATTGCATACATGGTTGTGGATCAGATTAATATTTGATGTAAGCAGCAAGGCCACATTATATGGTCTGGGAATCTGTCCAAACATCTGAATTGAGCATCAAGATGGATCCTTGGCCTGGGACCCAAAGGCTTAGAGGCTTAGTGTAAATTGAGATGGGATTTCAAAAAAGGTTATTTGTCCAAACTCCAGACTGTGCTAACTCCGCAGGAGGAGTTTTGGTTAGTTAAGGAAGGGGGTTTTCCGCGATGACAGGTCATATCATATGATGTCTTGTAATGGAAGCCATCCCTGGAAGGAGGGATGTGTGATCTCTCTTCTCAAGTTCTTCCTTTCCTCTTTGAGGATTTGAGGTCAGCTGGTGATGTCTAATCCCGCCCGCCATCTTGGTTCCAATGCCAGCTACGTTTAGAACCAGGGTGGCCCCATGAAATGCAGATATTGACTTCACCTCGTTGATAACCAGTGTTCGTCACCCGGAACATGAACAAAATCGGTGGTTCGAGAGTCGAGATCTGGTTCCTTAACCGTCAATACCAGACACAGCAACGCTCCGATGAACTCCACAGAATGGTCCAACTCGGATTGCACAATCCAGACCAATCTTGGAGTTGGTCTAACGTGAACCGTGACTATCGTCATGGTAATATAGTCGACCCTAACGCCAAAGGTCAATCATCGAAACCATCCAGATGGGAACCACAGACAGGAAGAGGAAGTGAAACAATGGTATGGGTGGTCTGGGGCAGAAGCTCCGCCGGACGGTGTCCTATTATGGTCTGTCTGGACCTGGGTCAACGGGTCCAAGGGGTCCGGTGAGGGGGGGGGGGGGGGATTGAGTGACATGTGGCGTTGGATCTGTTCTGCTTTTCAGTCAGAGATCCAGTGTCCCTCCACAGAATACTGAGCACCAAGCACTCTGGGAAAAAGATCCCTATATATATACCCGCAGAGAAATGTTAGTGTTGCCTAACATCTCTCTCACGCTCTCTCCCCCCTCTCTCCCTCTCCCTCTCTCCCCTCCCCTCTCGCTCTCTCTTCCCCCCCTCTCTCTCTCCCCCCCCCTCTCTCCCCCCCCCCTCTCTCGCTCTCTCTCGCTCTTCCCCCCCTCTCTCTTCCCCCCCCTCTCTCCCCTATCTCGCTCTCGCTCTCCCTCTTCTCCCCCTTCTCTCCCCTATCTCTCTCTCGCTCTCCCTCTCTCTCTCTCTCTCTCTCTCTTCTCCCCCTCTCTCTCTCTCTCTCTCTCTCTCTCTCGCTCTCTCTCGCTCTTCCCCCCCCTCTCTCCCCCCTCTCTCGCTCTCCCCCCTCTCACCCCCTCTCTCGCCCCCTCTCTCTCTCGCTCTTCCCCCCTCTCTCTCTCCCTCCAGGCAGACACAAGTGAACTGGGAGTGAGTCCAGTGCGTTCTATTTGTATAACAGGGCATGTGTTGAGAATGTAGCAGGCAGAAGTGACCCAGAAGCAGAGGGAAGGCCCCTAATAAGGAAGAGCATGTTGAGGGTCCAATGCTGGTTGGGGAGGCCCCGTGTTCTTATTGCTGCCTTAGGGAGTCCCGGTTGCTTGCGGTGTTTATTATTTTGACCTCTATTGGGCAAATCTTCCAAGAGACCTTAAAGTAACATTTAGTAATACGTGTGACACATGTAACGTAAAACATTTTATGTTCAGGATTGTGATCTGCGCATCAAATGTTCAGAATACAACTTTATACCAGCAGGTAAAAGGCTGCATTACCCATGAGCCTCCACTGTTCTACATTGATTCACTCAGTAAAGAACGGTTTGGGAGTTTATTAATCTATCCGTTCCAAATATAAATGTAGGAAAACCCATATTTGACATTCGGTTTTATGTATTTAGTTAGAAACGTTGACAGAATGATGTCAACCTAATGATGTTGATAGTTGCTTATTTGCTCATCTGTGGCTTAACTCTCTTCGCTGTAAAATGTTCAGAATACAACCTATACATTTAACAAAATTAACATGCATTTCCCGTTACAGAAACACAGCGTTACTAAATGAAATCCCCAAATATAAATCGACGACCAGAAATCCCTGAAATGCACTCGAGATAGTAAATTGTAGTTTAACAATTGTAGTTTCACAAAAGTAAATTGTACTTTAACTAATGCTTTTATAGCAGCATTAGTCCATGCATTAGCTGACAGTTGCTGCTTCGATATACGTTCTGTTCTTGTTTGAAGTCGTTTTGTTTTTGGTAAGCCCCATGTGATTTCAGGGCATGCCACAGCTCAACAGCATAGCATCGAACCCATATTTCCCCCGTTTGTAGCATAAGGCTTGGCGAAAACAAAGTCTGTAGTACTTGCTGTTCATGCGTTTTTCATGTTCATGTCATGCTGACATCTACTGTTTACAAAGTGTTGGTTTCTGCTTGGCCTGCATGTTATGGAATGTATCGAGTATATTCAAAGATACAAGATCCTTAACCGAGGACAATCCTTATGTATCATGAAACTGGGAGGGTCATAATGGTGTTAAAATGCTTGCAGGACCCATAATCATTACCGTAGTCTATTTCATATTCAAGACTAGTCTGTTGTTAACAAGCCATGTTTCTATCCCTTCTTAGTCTGGTTGCAACTGCCTCTGTATGTCTGCACCAGACATATATATACACACACACACACACACACACACACACACACACACACACACACACACACACACACACACACACACACACACACACACACACACACACACACACACACACACACACACACACACACACACACACACACACACACACGAGGTGTTAAACTGTGTTTGGTTATGTGGAACCAAACACTATAATAGCTGGGTTGATAATCCGGGTTTGATTCTGACATGCGGTCTTCTGCTACATTAGCCTGGGAATCAGAAGAATCTTCTAGCTCATGTTTTATTTGATCTGGCATATGCGTCTGGCCCCGAGTATGAAATACCCGCTGGCAATCTTGGGGGTCCCCCCCCCCTTACCTAGTGCTCCAGTGTTATGCAGAGGAGGTACACAGATTCAATAGCAGTCACGGCACTTGGGCTTGAGAATATATGAATAAAAGCTTTAAAATCGTGTGTTTCCTCCTCCTTGCCAGTTAGGAACGTACTCCGCGCCGAACTCAAGTCGCAGGCTTTGAGTGACAGCGAAATTCCCTTTCCCGTGGGATGGGACACCGCTGGCGATGTGTGTGGCCATTTTGAATAGCACCACCCACGGAAGAAAGCCTTGACAGAAACAGCCAGGTAGTCAATGGCAACGTAAGGGGACAAACACCACAAGGATATTTTTCCGTAGTTTATTCAATACATGTGAATTAATGTTCGTCAATTAGAGAGAGTGATTCCTGGACAAATTAAGCTTTTAAAATGATTTTAGTTTTGTGACAATTGCAAAGTGACCAAAAATGTTTTTCAATACTTTTCAAGAGGCTAAATGTTGCTGTTGAGGCTCTCAGGCGATTAGTGTCAATCAATCAATCACAGCCATTTATCTAATTTAGGGCGGGTCTATTATAGGGCG